>DWNH01001111.1:0-12106 GCA_018249895.1 Tiana niger
TTTCCTCCCCCTTTCCCTACCCCGCTCTTTTCCGATCTTAGTTTTATATGTTCATATTGCAGTCATCAAATATTTGTCTTGAAGAAGAGTCTCGGATTATCTGTTTCGCTTCGTTTATAGGCGCTTAAACATTATGCACGAGGCTTCTCTAAAGGAGTTTAGAGCTCCTTTGTGACGGAAAAATGCATTTTGTTCAACTTTGTCAACGTCTAGCCAAACAGGTATTTATTCTCTCAATGTAAGCGCCGTCAAAATCTTCTTGAAAATAAATGCCTTTGAATAAAGTGTGATTTTAAATTTATAGTCAGTTCGTTTATTTCGAAGCAAAATGTAAAGAATCAAATTTTGTATGACGTAGAATAAACTTGAAACTTTAAAAAGAAGAAATTTTCTACTGAAGTAGGTCTTTGTGTGAAATTTAACAGGTAGGCCCTAACCACTTTATGTAGGTATAGCATAAATGATCGCAATAAATAATTATAATTTTCTTTTAATTTTTCTAAGTACCCTAAACCCATACATGTATTTAAGAATTGTGAATGTTAGATCTCGTGGGATGATTTGTACAATAAAGGGCAAAAAATAGTTGAATGTGAATTAATTATGACTTCGATCACGAAACGAAAACGAACACGAAACCTCGAATCACAATCCTATAGACAGAGAGAGAGAGACGAATGGCGCGGAAGTTTAGTATCCTATTACTAAAAGGCTAGTAGAAATTCTTAAAAAGTCTGATTGCATTTAGGTATTAGGTTTAATATAAGCTGCTAGAGGATTTGACGCGGCCATCGTTTATGTCAACGTGAATAAAATAACTGCAACCCATTACATCTCCAACAGCATTTAATATGAACTAATTCCCAAACTCAACCCTGGATTACGTCGTACGTATCTAAATAACATATTGCGACCCGCTTTGATATACCAAGCCAGTGTGAACGTGAGAATGTTGATATATTTTTTTTACGTAAAAGAAATTCACTAACAAGAATAATTTTAACCACATTAGGGCAGGAGGCGATGTAATTTGCCTTACAAATGCTTGTAGGTATACGTTGCCACCGTAATAAGCCCTCTGTACCTTCGTTTCCGAGGCTCAAGAAAACTTCCATAAGCGTATAATGTCCGCGTATATATTTACCGGAACATAAATAGCTCTGTTTTATGAATATTTCATGATTACGCTTTACGTTGTAAAAGTTGTGCGCGTGTGGATTTCAAAAGAATATTACGTATGGATGAACTGCCACCCGACCGTTTTCAGCCATTTTACTTAACTCAAGTGTATTTCCGATTAATTTACGGGCAACGTTTTTATGTTTGCAGTTATACAGCAGAAAGCTATAATAGTATAAGCAGGAATAATATTTTTGGATCAGTAATCATAACAATATTAAGAATTTTAGGTAAAAAAGGAACTAACGCAGCTGCTGTCGGGTCACAAAACTCACGAATGAAAGCATAAAATGTGAATAAGTACGACTTTTTCCTTTTGTAGTCGGTCGCTGGCAAAAGATTCGGACTGGCAAAAGGAAGAGCGGCCAAATTAAGGAAATTAACTTTTTTTATAATAAAAGCGTTTTTTGCCTTCGCAAATGACGTTCCATTAATTGTACGATTTAATTAAGGCGCGAACAAACAGCATTTTGATATTAATTTGAAAGCTTTTCTGGCGATGGTTGCCTTAAAGAGTAACATGCTACGAATTTGTGAAGATTAATTTTATACTGTTTATGTTATAAGGCATTAGAAAATTACCTCTAGGTTTGTAAATGTTTTTCTTGGTAACTTTGTTACAAAGTCCAGTCTATGAAGACTGTACACGGGATTGTAAAGTTATAATGATTATTGACCACTCTTTACCCATCATGTTGCTTATTACCAACTACACATATTTTGCATAGGTATAAAGCCAATAGCAAGGCAATAACATCTGCCCGGGTGTATTGAATGTTAAATACAAATGTCATTTCACTTGTCAAACTTATGTTGTTATTGGTTTAAATAATATTGTTTGTATGAATTTCCTATAGTAGAACCGCATTTGTAAATACATGTAATTTCCTATAGGTTATTAAGTTGTTAGGTTTGTCGATGGTTACCAGTTTGCTTATAAGTTTATTTTTGTCTTGTTTATTAACAAACTGGGGTAAGTTATTCATGAATGTAGCATTAGGTATGCTTATAAGTAGATGTTAGATGAGTATGGATGATAGTATTTTTATAGTTAATACAAATATCGCGACTAAATTAAGTGTAAAGTTAAATGTATCTACTTGTTTTTGCCAGCGCTATTTCCCGGCAAATAAATTCTATATTTTATCATTCAATTTCAAAGTTATCTTCGCTATTACGTATCTGATTTCCGCCATTATGTCTAACTGGAAAATGATCGAGCGGTTCCTGACAATCGTTTACTGTATTAGCATGATAGTTGCATTGAAAATGGCCCAGAGAATGGTCAATTTTCAGCCTTATCCCTTTCACATAAGGGTCGACAAACATGTCATTTTGAACCGAAACAATTACAGCATGATCGTTGCATAATCTGTGAGCAAATTATGCGAAACTGTAACTAATATAGCGGTTGGAGATTGCCGGAAAACAACTGCTTATTTGTTTATTTTCCATTACTAGTTATCTTGAGATTATAAGATCGTTGCTTGCTTATGAAATTACAAGCATCAGTGTTAAGCAATAAGCAAAAGCCAACCAATACCCAAGTCTTGATAATAAAATAGAATAAAATGTAAGTAGTTGAATAAGACGATCAAATTAAAATTTTTGATTTTAAAAGCGTTCAAATATATTTTATACATTGTTTAAAAATTCGAAGCAGCTTCAAAACTTCAATTGTTTTTATTAAAAGTAGTCAATATACAATGTGCATAAACGTAGGTACCGTTTGGTAAAAATCGCTAAAAGAGAGGTCTTTGACCGGTTAAATGCTGATAATCGACCGTTGAGTTCCTCTCTTAAAATCGTTTCGACATTTTGGCACATTTAATCGTTAATACACGGGCTGCTTAATAAATATAGCATCAGTACCTTTGTAATGTGGGCAGGTAATGGTCCTCACATACCTTTCACCTCAAATTGCTGTCTGCGCATGAATCCGACGTTGTTTAGCTCAGGCCCATCGATCAAGTATGATCTAAATCGCATTTTAACTAGAGCACTTGCTGTGATTCTTTCATGGCAAAGCGAAATCTGATGTAAAAGTATATTGCTCGTGCCACCATCAATGTCATATCTTGTGCGTTTGTTAATTTATCACGAATATTTAACATGATACAAGCCTGGGTTTACAAATAGCGCTCAGTACTCAATTCCAGTGTGAACTAGCTCATAAATATTGTACATCAACAGATTGCATTTCAAAAAATTCATGTACTTAACAACTGATCTATTGTAATAAAATCTTTTTGTTTGTATTATTTGTATCTGTGGTTAAATATGTGACATTTTGCTGCCAATTCTTAGGTACTCTATGAGCTACATCTATTACCTTCGTTATTAATATTGTCTATTAACATCTTCATCTACCATATAGTGCCGAGAAAGAAGAAGCACTGGTAATATATAAATAAGTAAAATAAATATCTTGGGGCAACTCACAAAACTGATCCCAAATTAGACAAAGCCTCTGCTATGGTAATTAGACAACTGATGAACATATACACATAAATATATATATTTTAATATATACTTAATAAGTATAATAAAATATGGGTATAATACACCCAGACACAGAACAATTATTCGTGCTTATAACAAAAATATTTGCCCTTGGTGGGAATCGAAGCTATGAACTCCAGTTTAGCAGTCAGGTTCGTTAACAACTAGACCACAAAACCTGTCAAATGTATATTATATACATACAATTTGGCAATTACAGTCTTATATTATCGTATTAAAATGGAATTTATGCGTAAACTTCAAGATAAAAGCTCAAACAGCACTCAATAAAGTAATCGGCTTATGGGTGTTATCGAGTTGGTATTTAAAATTTTACGGTTATAAGCTCGGCTTACCATTCTGGATCGTGGAATTGTAATGAGTTTATTGCTAACACTTTGGACTTAACGATCTATTTCACTGTTAATTTATGCGATTACAAACTTTTATATGTCTACCTACGTATCGTGCGTACGTAAATAATTTCAATTTGAAATCAAAACTCAATATGAATATCGAAATACTTTTTTTTATGAAACTTTGAAAGTCGTGTTATATTAAAAATAATTTTATACGCTAATAAGCTCGACAGTGAAATTGTTAAAATTTCGCGTAATGTAAATGATGTAACAGGTAACGAAATAATGTAAAAAATCTTGCTCCTTTTTAATCTGCATTGATTTTTTCCTCGAATATCTCAGGAGGAAGGTTATGTTGTTCGAGTATATGTATGTACATATTTATTTTTATTTCTTTGGCACGGGCTGTAACTTAAACGGCTTGATGGATTGAAATGGGAGTAAGAGCATATTTTATAATTATAAACAAATAAAATGGCGGATTTTTGAACTAAATAAACCGCCAAATATTATTTCATTTTATTTTTTACATACTTTTTGAGTTGAGTATCATAACGAAGAAGTTATAAATACAATTACAAATTATGCGCGACTTGTGTTTAAATTTATTTGGAAAGTTAATTCTTTATTTTTACGTCGTTAGTTATTTTTATTTTAATGGTTATGATTTTGCTGTCGGGTTTTTCTTTTAACGTAATATTTGCACTTATCTTAGTGTTTTAGTTTGCTTCAGTCACTATCTAAGAGTAAACCACTATGCTTACTCCATCACTAATGACGCATCAAGCGTCAGCAATAAAGATTGCTGATCTTTATCTACCAACATAAAATAATAAAACTAAGATATGACAACAACGTAAAAGATAAAAAAATTGGGATAAAAACTTTGCGAAGTTCTTCAATAAAACAAGTTCCATAAATCGTGACTGAACTGCGTGCCATCTCGATGGATGCTGGTCCTGTTTGTTACTTGGGATTTATTTATCGTTAGTATTTTGTACGCAGCCATACTGCCATACTGCACTCTCGCAAGTTATAAATAATAGGCTGTGGTAGATGTCATTGACCTGTGCACGTACTGATAGATACGTCCGATCTTCCTAGTATTCATAGTATCGGGATCGGTATGTTTTTTACCGCAGAGACTGCAGACGCACTTGAAGTTGTACATAATGCCATCCTACTCTTGAGGATTACGATGGTCGCTTCAAATTGTCTCTGGCCAACCATCGTTCATAACGTTGAAATGGGTGTGACGATGGTATTTCCTCGGACGGCAAAAAATATGATTTGCATATTGTATATGATGATACGTTCTACTGATTCCGGATGCGTGCAAATGGTATTGTGGCTAATTATTGTCTTCACGTATTACGATCTCATATATGCTATTCTAAAAGATTAATATCCTTAATTCTGAGATATTTGAGTCATCAATTTTACAGAGTGTAAGTGTAAGAGCGTTATTTTATAGTAATATGGGTTCATTAAAAAAAGCTAACGTGATCCGGATTCTGTTTTGTACTGTACTGTACTGATTGTTTTCATTTTCGAGACTTTTAGCACCAAGCATTGAGACTGCATTTATAGTTATTTATCGCTGCAAAACCTTATAAACTTATTTTATAATATTGTGGACAGTTCATCACTGACATCTGTTACGTTTGTAAATACACATGCACCAAATGTTTCAATTAAAACAAACCGACAGACATTAACTAGCTCTGAACGAGGCGATTATAAATTCTAATTAGAGGTTTTCATTTCCGATCAAATATACTTGTTTGTTTATCTGCCTGCGCTGAACCGCATTCATTAATTTATTTATGTATGAATTGCTTAAGCGTATTGTTAATGAAATATTATGAAAATTAGCATTAGATGGTGCTTTGTCAATATGTAACTTTGATTTTATTTTAGATATATAGTAGATGATTTGTGTGTTAAAGTTGCCTATTTATATGTATATGACAAATAGAGAACGTAGATTATAAAGTGGAAGGTTGATTATAAAGAAAAAAGGTAAGTTTGATCTGGCTATCGGATTAAAAGTTTGCTTTTCGGGCGCAGACTATTATTTAAAAATAAAAAACAGCCTAACAGCCCTCAACTTTTACATAATCTTACCTTAAAAAGGTACAAGAATTATTTTTCTTATACTGCAGGCAGGTATCTTTATAGTTTATAAGCACAGATGTTACCCGCGTCATAAATTAATAAAGCTTTCTAGCTTGTATATAAATTCATCAGTAACTTCTACGTATATTCATAAGTCAAGAGTACAGTGAAATTTCTCTTATCCTGTTAATGACCTAATAATAAAAAGTTCTAGGAGGCTGCTAAAGCTGAGTAACGATGACCTATTTCGTGTCACACTTTTACTTTTTATCAGAAAAGGAAACCGCTCTTTTAATCTGTCTGCAGTTTATTCAAACTTTTAAATTGTACAAACTTACTTTTGCAATTAGTGGTTGAAATATATAGAGCAGAAGCTGAGAAAAAGAAAGAAAAGAAAAGAAAAAGTTGCGTTACTTACCCCTCTCTCGGTGTACTTTTGTTTTCGCGGCTCGGTCAGAGTTTGTGTATTCAGAAGTACTAGAATAAAAAACTTATGATGCCAACTTTTATAGAGGTAGAAGTGCCTATTTATGGAATATTATAAGCTATCTTCATTTTATTACAATTTTTAAATATCGTAGCCCAAAAACGTAGAGAGTGTTTTTAACCGACTTCGAAAAAGGAGGAGGTTATCAATTCGATTGTATTTTTTATGCGTGTTACCTCAGAACTTTTTACAAGATGAACCAATATCGATGATTCTTTTTTTATTTGAAAGCTAGTGCTTCTCATGTAGTCCCATTTAAATTTGATCAAGATTTGATAAGCGATTTTCAAGTTATTATTACTTTAATGCGTATTTAATTGAGTTCGACTACATTGATGTTATTCTCATTTTATTAATTGTAGTTAAATCGGTTTTTTTGTTAATTTTTTTTTATTATTATACTGAAACATTAATGGATGAATATATTTAGTTATTGGATTGGAATTTATTTTTATTACACAATCATTTTATGCTATCGAAGCGAATAAATCTTTTTAATATCACATGATTAATCATGACATATTTATGATTCACGATTACCTTTTCAACATTATTCAAGTAGTTTTTAATCGTTTTCACAATACGGTATTATTAACGCGTAAATAGGCAAGTGGCCAAACGGAGACTGGCAGCGAATTATTACTGTTTTCTTGTTTTGTTTCCTATTTGGTTGAGAGCAAACCGAAACCCATCTATTACATACGTCATTGTCACAAAAAATATAAACTATAAACCTATGAAGCTAATGTAGTCGATTTAGTTAAAACAAGTACATTAAAGAAAGTATTAATATTGTATTATTATTCATAGTTTGTAGCTTCTAATAACTGAAGAACCCATCACGTTGTTACCTACATCACTGGGTGGCCTTTCTATCAGGTGCCCTTAAAGCTCAGGGCACAGATAATGAATTCATATTTCGAAATGGTAATTGAGCTCCACGTGATTTTTAAAGTATGCTCGAAGCGATGTTTGAGAGTTTTTAAAAATATTGAATATTTAAGTTACGATTCTCGTTTTACCAGAAAGAAGTATATAAAAGTAACTACTTTCGATAACATTACCGAGTGAATCTTTAATGTTATAAAAAGGGAAATCTTTTTGTAATCGTAATTCTTACTTGCGAAGACATTTCAATCTAAAGGTACTCTTCATAAAATGAATCAATCATGAACAAAACATTAACAGAACTTTCTGGAAATAAATTCTTAAAGTAGGTTACCCTTAATCGACGTTTGATTTAAAATTAAACGACTTAACATTTACCAAGTTTTTGAATTCTTCATTATTCGCGACATTATTATGAGAATATTAACATTGCTCTAAATATAAATACGATAGATTAGAACGAACATACAAACAAAAAATATTTTTATATTTATAGTTGATTAAAATATTCAACCAATGTCTACACTATATTTTATTAAATGACATAATATTTTATATCAGTCGTGGTTCTAATAAAAATTTAACATTGTATTTTAGATTATATATTTGCTACAAAACGACCTGCACATTTTGGTATAAGCATTCTTTATAAATAACAGGACACATTCGATATTACAATTTCTAAAACTATGCATCTTACGATGTCTAATTAAGCTTTCAATTTTAAACCTTAACACCTTGCAATAGAGACTTTAAAATAGGCGTTCGTGAATTGAAATGATTGTGGCTATAAACAGGGTCAGTAAGCTCCTCGCCTCATAAATTATAAACCGGCGACATTCAGATTGGAATAAAGGCATTTAGACAAAGCTCATGGGACGTATGGACTAGAGATGGGCCATTGCAGATATTTCGAATAATCGATTTGGTACTGTATGTCATTGAAAATGATTAATCTGCAAATTCGATACAGAGATGTTTTAGCTGTGGGCTTTGTTATCATATATTTGGGTAGACTATATTGGATAGTGTGTGTCCCGTGTGTGAGTTGTCCCAAGATATTATTCATTTATTCTTGCAGTCGATTCATAGAAAATAAAAAGTATGTCATTGAGAGCATTAACTATTAAAACATTTATTACAGATAATTCCTTAATGTTTTCGTAAGTAGATACGATTTTAAATATAAATAGGGTTTTATACAGCTTAAATACACATAAAATAGGAAGATAATAACGTATTTACACACATGAGACCATGAAATTGATAGCATCACACGTCCGAAACTCACCTTTAGAAGGTATATTACTGTGAAAGTAAGAGGTAAAATGGAATTATTTATTAGTAGGTTCTTACTTGTTACGAACTTATAAATATTAATATCCTCCCACCTCTGAAATCTTGCTTCGGGCCTGACGTTCTCGCTGAATATTTATAGCGGTGTTTATATAAGAATAATTTTATTGGAAAAAAAAGAAGACTCAGTAGGTATACCCTTGCTCAATGTACCTGCCGGAAAATTTTCGAGGCGATATTAGCCTTCGGAATAGCAACTCAGAGGAGTGTTAAGTATCTCAAATAAAAAATACAGATGAATTGAGAACCTCTTCCATTTTTGAAGACAGTTAAAAAATTTTTTTTTGACGACCAATGTGGTAGTTACCATGCCGGTCCATCGTTCGAAGGGCCCTGGGTTCGATTCCCCGCGGGGCGAAAGTTTAAATGATGAATTTAGGTTACTGTTCTCGGTCTGAGTGTTAGTGTAATTGTTTTTGTGGGTCCATGGTACCCATGACACAGGATCTTAAAATCATAGTGTGGAGCTATGAGTGTGAAGAGTTAATATCTTGCGACAAATACACGGCCTCCTGATCCCAAAATATATTATGGTAATCAAGCAGGATAATTTTACACCCGGACACAGAACAATCATGCGTGCTTATTACACAAACATTCGATATTAGTGAGAATCAAACCCACGACTTCCGGCTTCGCACTCAACCAATAGACCAAGACGCTAGTTAGAGGACTATTTGAGGCAAGGCGCAAATTCAAATTTAAAATTCATTTTATTTCAGGAATACACCCATATGGCAAAGGCTTCATATAAATGTTTTGCAAATTCTGAAATTTGCGAGTACTTCAAAAATAAAAGCCGCTATAATTTCTAGCCTTATAACCAAAATAGAATAATATTTTATATTGGAAAGAAGAAGCAAGCAATACCATTGTAGGTACCTCAGATCTTCTTTGCTACTATTCAGAACTAGGATAGTTACCTTACCTCTGAAATACGATAAATTGCTTTACAGTAGAAGCAGGTGTAACACGGACACCAAATCTAACACTTTTACACTAACAAAAATATGTCTTTAGCAAAAAAATAAAAGTAAAGAAAAATAAGTAAGTATATTAGACTCTGGAGAGATCTTTATTTTTTATGAAAAACGAAAAACAACTTGCACGAAATGTAACGAGGGATTATGCAATACTATTAAATATAATCTTTAATCTATAGACGACTGACGGTGGACGCGAAAATAACCTTGGTATAAAGAGGAACAGACATATACGATGACAAGTAATCCTGACATTACCCAATTAGTTCTAAGCCTCCTATATCAGCATCATAATTCTTTAACATCTAATTAACCCACGTCTAATCTTACCCGGTACGCATTACCGAATATAATCAGGTATAAGCATATTACTGCTAATAAATTACAACATTATATTGTATTTCTAACAAGGGTTTATTTCGACAAACACTATAAATAATGTTCCTGTAGAATAATCTATTCGATGTCACTTATTACGTATGCAAATGAAAGTGATAAATTACGGACAGCTACGAAGTAATACGAACCATCCGTAAGTTTCAAAAGATATCGATTTATATGGAAAATAATGAAAGGTAGATTAAGCTGTGTCGTTGGCGTCGTTTCACAAATAAGTAGCCGTAAGATAACGATTTAATGGCCGGCTACCTGTTAAAGTGCAGTTCGAAGTACGCGACCAAAACAAGCGAGACTAAAAAATTCGACATGCGACAAATCAGTTTCTGTTTATAATTTTATGAACAATTTTTGAAGCGCGAGACAGAGAGAGAAGATTGCGACAGGTGATAGAAATAGCAATTACACGACCGTTTCCGAGATCGTAGTCTCGCATTACGCATGAATTTTAATCCTAGATGCAAACGAGATTATAAAGTTTAACTTGTGTATAGGTTTATGTATGTCATAATAGCTCCCAAGCGGATGTTTGATAGCGGTTTATTGCGGCACGATGGTCCTGTTTATCGAAATGTCTCTTAAGCAGTATTCTTAAAGATGTTCAGCTCTCAGCCAATACTGAAACCAAGATCTATATATTTTAGGTATATGTTTAGTTTTAGTATATAATTATATATTTTTTATGTATACCCCTTCTTATATATAGGCCTTATTAGCTACTAGTGAAAGCATATTTTTTTACGATGAAAAACAACTGAAAAAGTTTTCTACTTTCGCTTGTGTTTGCCGCGTTTTATACAGAGGTAAAGGCCGAACTGGCGCGGCATCCTGTTCATGACGCAGTCGCCTCTCTCGGTCGCGTAACTCAAATTGTACCTTTATGAACTTGGTAGTTATAGGTTTCGTGTTTCATTTTGTGAGGCAAATCTACAGCTTTAAGAAGGTTTTTATGATGCTTCTGTAGCAAAGTTGATACATCTACGTTTGTTTTACACAAGTAGAACTTTTACACAACTAAACTAAAGTAACTTATACCTATGTAAGTTCCAATTAAAGCTTTCGCTGCGCTGGATTCAGATCCAGTTTAGTTTCGCAGCCAGTGCAGTTTCAAGAGTCAAGAGCTGTGTTACTTCAAGTACGTATATTTTTTACTTTTGTTTGAAACACCACTAAACAAGGTGGCCCTCTGAAAATTACTTCTTGTTTTCACTTATATGTGCCTGTAAGTAGTAATATGTATAGAAACGCACTAATTATGGTTATAGACCTCCATTATAGAATTCATTTTTAGAATACCTTTCTCGATTACATATCAATACAAGAAGTTTTAATTTGTATTTGTAATATAATGTGCACGCAACGAATAATAAGTATATACAGTTTAATTCAAAATGAATAACATTATTCGATATCTCAGTCGATAGGTATACAGTAGGGATAAGATTTTATAAGTTAGTGTACTTGTCTTATTTCCTTACATAACTGTTGAAGGGCATGTACGAGTGTGAAAAACACTTATTGTGTACGAGTATCAACTTACCTATATAAATGGTAATAATGTTGCTTACGTATCTTAAGACGTTATTAAGATAATTTTTTATTGAATAAAAGTGTATTGTGAAAAAGTTTTAATGAAAACACAATACAGACACTAATTCCATACTTAACAATATGTTGAGAGCCGTACGTTTACATACGTATACAAGTTTTGGCCCATAAATGTTATTACTGTTTATTTTTATTGAATAAAAGTAGCAAACGAGCGTGCAGGCCACCTGGTGTTAAAAGGTCACTGCAACCCATAGATATCCACTTGCAAGTTCAGGCTGTACCTTATG
>DWNH01001112.1:0-12138 GCA_018249895.1 Tiana niger
CAAACACATTCATACCTGTACCTCGACCGGCGATCTTTATGAAGCCGCCGACCACATTCATCATCATTGAATTTCACGTGGGAACAGTCCACGTCAGCTTAACGTTTCTCGTTTACGAAACCTGACACGTGATGATGAACGTTTGTTATATGTTCTGGAGCCCGGAAATATTTCTGTGTGCACATTGTTAGTGCGATAAGGTATGAGGAGCGATTTGCGTCACGCAATAAGTCAGACTTATAACTACTGTGCACTGCTGCGTGCTCAGATAAAGAATAGCCGAGCTCTACTTGTGAAGTACTCACCTCCTATTAATGCGAATTAAAGTGGTTTAATGTCCTCGCTACTACGTGTTTTACCCTTTGCTCTTATGACATACGTGGAACGTACTTCTCTACTTTGCACTTTGTGCATGTGCACATGATTTTAATTGAGCTAAACAAACATAGCATACTTTGAACTTTTAGTACGGCAGTATAACACGTTTTATTGCGGCTATTACATAATTTATAGCGACTTGAGTTGCATAAGGTGACCTTTGCTATAACAAGTGTTGTTAGTGAATAATTGCAGTGCAATGAACACGTAATGAGTTTGTGTTCGCTTGCAGGGAGGTGGCGAACGCTTGGGTGTGCCGCGTCGGCCCGCCCGACCAGCCGGCGCCCGCCCATCGAGTGCAGAGCCTGTTCAACGATATCGAGCTTTATCCCACTAAAACGCAGGGTGAGTATCACTATGGTTAGATATTCATGCGCTCGTCCGCGTGGTATAGAGTATTATTTATGCAGAATAAGTTCACTGAGTCTAATGTAAATGTGACCTTGATGGTGTATGATAGTATGTTCATCCGTTTGTGTACATATGCAGCGCCTACTTAGCGTTTGCTAAGGGCTGTAACTAAAAAACCCATTTGAGATGCTAATTTTAAACAGTTTTTACGGTAAATTAGTGTTCCATATACCGATAATATTTGAAAATATAATTACAATCCGTTGTCGGTATTAATAACGGAAAAAGTAGAGATAGAGTGACTCTGACAGATGGTCAGACAAAAAAGTATAGTATCAATTTATGATACTAAGGTGTTCGTATATACCTATAGCATATTCAGTTTAAGGTCAATAAGATCTTCATTTGAATATGCAGACAGACACTTCGTCTATATTTATTGCTAGGCGACCCGGTGAACTTCGTAAGCAATTATCAATCTATTCTTAATTACACAATTTATTTTAAAAAGTTGTTTTAAATGATTTTAAATTTAATAAAAAAAATTACTATTTCACATAACCGCAGGGAGTAACGAGCGCCATCTGTTGAAAGTCATCTGTAGTAGAAATTCGTATACCAAATTACTAATTCTGGTTTTTAAGATTTTTCGGTTATTCCTCTTGAGTATTTTCTGATTTTGTTTTCCCTTAACCATCCCAGCGAAAAAAACAGTTACAGTTTCTGAGCATATAAAAGTTGATAAAGTATAGATAAAATAATAATGTATTAGTATAGGAAAAGCGGTGATGCAATGTATCGTGACGTGCACCCACATCATAAATGTAAATTACATAACATTATTATATGGGTTTATTATGCAAGCTGCGATCGGAAGAATTGTACTCATGTGTAAACAATAATGTAATATCTAAGTTAGTCGTGATGATCGCAGACTCGCGTGAGGTTTTTAAATGCAATCGCGATAAGGGCTTGTGATTATAAGAGTTCATAGCAAGTATTCGGGGCAGTGGCAAGTTTCGGGCATATTCGTGAGGCCAGAGGAAGATTTCGTTTTGTTTATTAGATAATTTAATTTTTTATAATTTTAATGGCTTGCATTTTATGAATACCTTTGTGTGTTAATTAAACAGCAAAGAGAGATACGTGAAAGTAATATAAGCGATCGCTTTCGAAAAAGTGATATTGCCAATATTAGTCGCGTCACAAATTTCTTAAGTACGCTTTCATACTTGTATAAATCCGCAATACCAAGATAACTTGTCTAATGTCGACAACATGGCGTTTAGTCTCAGTTTTGTCTTATTGGTTTTAACTTTCTCGTCGTTTTCTTAAATTAAATTTTATTATCTATCTATTTATTTATTTTATTACATATTTTTATTCACACAAAGTTCACATAAAAATACAGAAACAAAGATATAAACACAGAATAATATAAACTGTACAAGGAGAAAAAAATTATATGAAGACATAACTTTTTACTTTCTAACTTAAAGCTTTTATTGTAACTTAGACATTTGGACTATTAGATGGTCCCGGTTATTTATAGATACTAACAGAAGGACCAACGTAATGCTTTCAAATTTTGTAATTACTTGTTAATCACGTGATAGGCCGCCATCCGGGGAAATACCACTGCAACAACTAAATCTAGCGTAAAGCAATCTATTGTGTGTCGGAAGACGGTTGAGGTTGCCGGAATTCACTAAATACGAGGCGAACGTCTTAGTCCTCAGAAGTGGCAACGCATTTGTTTGCGATCTCAGGTAGGATTAAGGTACTGCCTGAAGTTGCATATGGATGTCCATGGGTTGCAGTGACCGACCACTTAACACCAGGTGGCCGAGCATGCTCGTTTGCTTCTTGTATAAAAAAAGGGATCTACGACAACTGAAAATTTTCTAATGAATTCCTAATAAATAATAAGGATTAGTTAAAAATGTTTGAAACAAAGATATTGTGGAATCACGCACAAAACCATGTGAAATGTTTCGAGAACTACTTAAAAAGATGCTACAAAATAGATTAGTCATAGAATGACATCGCAGCACCCCACCAAAAGAAGTACCGATTGATAATGAAAATGTGTGTCAAACCGTAAAGAGAATTGTGAATGACGCAGAGTCGGTGTAAGTGGTGATAAAATTACTCTAGTAAACTGCGTAACGTTTCAGCAGAAACATAAATTTTACAAGTTCAAAGGGCCATTCACTCATTTCAATGCCGTATCGGTTTCTCGTAAGTTCTCTCACCCTAATAAATTCATCAGAACGGTCAATTGGTCATCGATCGAATGAGAGATAACGTGACGTCATATTTACATATGATTCAACTAACGTACGCTATAAAAAATAACATTGCATTCCTATTTCACACACGTGTAATGTTTTCCAGTTATAAGATAATTATTTATGGCAGTTACTCTTGTCGATAATTAAACTATTTGGTATCATTACTTTTTATATCTATAAAATGTTTCATCTATAATGACTTTAATATTCCTGTGGAAACATCAAACTATGAGTTCTAGGAAGCAATGACAACTAGGGAAAAACTTTGAATAATATGTTTAGGGAAATTTGTAAGTAGCCATGACGCAAAAATTGTAACAAATCCTCCATTACTAAAATGAAAGTCATCAAAGTAATGTTTTTAATATGTTTATTATTATGAGATACCTAATAAAAACATATTATGATACATTTACGATCACAATTAATTTTCTCTTTAGATTATAAAACAAGTTCTTAAAGTGACACATACCTACTATAGTCATTTTGAGAATTATAGATTTTTAATATTTACATTTACTAGTCTTCAGTTAACGGTTTATATACATTTGTGAAGATTAGTAATTTTAAAAGGAAAAAAAGTCTGAAGATCTGAAAGAAAAATCCTAGAATAGCCTCTACGCCTAGGCAAAAGGACCAGAGTTTGCCTTCCAACACAATAGACTCTGAAGATGAAAGCGGGAGACCGGTGGATTCCGAGAGCGTAGGGCTGGACGGGGTGGCGCCAACTAGAGAACTTACGGTAGGGCTATATTGAGCATTGATCTTCTTAAAAAAATTACATCTTCAATTGTCTTAAATCAACTCACATTGAACTTGTTTAAAGTAAATGAAATCACTATCACAAACCTAAACAATGAATTATACTCAACCTCAAGAGAGTTCTTAAAAAGTATTATCACCTTTTCAAAAATAGTCTAAGGCCTCAGGTCTTAAGAAAGAGAAACGCATACATAATCTTGATTTTTTTGTTTGTCACTTACTTTTAACAGGTGTAACAGACTAGTATGTAGCCTGCAGTAAATATAATATTATCTGAAGCCGTTGTACTACTATTTAATTTCATATAAAACAATTTATGGGCATGAATTATGTTGCACGGGGCTACGGCTCTACATATGTGGTTAATTTGTGACTCGTAAATCTGAGCGATCATGAAGTTTAAATGTCCATTAAAACTCATTACAGTTCCTTTTTGATAACGTTTAGTCATGAAGGAGTTTGCATGGACTAGTTTGCCCGAAGTTATTGTTTCTTTATCGAAGTGAAAAAATATTTAAAAAAAGTAAAAAAATACTTCAAACTAAAATTAATAATTTGATAGACTTCGAAAAATTGGAATTCATATCGATATACTTTTTATTAGTTTATGTTTAACATTATATATGTATTTATAAATTATATAATAACTGATTGCTCGTTAGGCGCGTCCATTATCTTACATCGGGTCCCTGATATTGTTTGAGTAACTTGTTATTTTCTTCCATTTACCTACGTGTTCCAATTTGCCGTTAGATATCTCACCATAGTGATTGCGCCAGGTGTTTACTTTGCCCCAGTGATCTCATCTATTGCTCATTCTGATAAACCAATACTGACTGCATTGAAACTGTCGTCGTTGTTCCACTTAAAACTGGACATAAAGTGCTTGTAAACTTTAATGTATTTCGCAATTTTACAGATATGTCTATATCATGGTTTGTACTCGGTTTTATACAACGACGTTGGAATATTTAAATGGGCTAACTACATACATAGAAATTAATTACTATAATAAAAATTATTTCTGACGAAAAAGGAAAACTGATTATAGTTTCATTTATATTTGGATTCGGTCCAGTTATTGTGACATATGTGTTTCAAAATCAATTTTGTTCTCTTAGGTAGTACAGGTACTGCTATACTGGAGGGCGTGGGTTCGATTTACACCCAAGACAAATGTTGGTATGAAGAGGACAAATATTTGTTCTGTAGCTGGATGTAAAATTTGTAAAAATATTTATGTATATTTATCAATTATCCGGTTACCACAGCATAGGCATAGGCTCGGCCTGGTTTGGGATCAGACGGCCGTGTGTGAACTGCCACCGCCAATCATATTTAAATTACGATACTCAATCGGTTCTTCATTCAATCTGAAACTTATATTATTGGAGTCTGTATTTATCTTTGCTTATAGTATTTTTTTTCTGACTATATTAGTAAGGTATTGTACAGATTAGTGTTAAAAAGTGTGATGGATGGATTAATTTTATGTAGAAAGAAAACATTGTGTATTTTAAATCATATTAGAAATGTACTTTTTTTCGACGATGTTTTTTTGGAAATTGCTTGTTCAATTATAAGTTAGGTTCTATCTGTTAACTGGGCGGTGTGGACTCTTACGCACTACGCAATTAACGAGATACGAGTATTCCTTATATTCTTATTACATAATTGTATTTCATCATCACTACGTGAGTTACTACTATATGTTATTGTTCTATTATATTTAGTATTCAACATTTAACATTAGATTAATATGTATGACTCGTGCCTCGCGCATTTCTTAATTAGCTTTATTATTCTCCTGGTCTACTCATAAACATCCATCTCCGGTATTTTGCTCGACGCTCCTAAGTTCATCCTCGGCTTGCGAATTGACGTACATACTTTGGTGTGGTCTTTATGTCGGTGCAAAAATACTTTTTTCATTAGGATGACGATTTGATATATGTTTCTTTATTTTATCAAATAAATAATGCATTGAAACCATGTTTGATGTTGTATTGACAGGCCTTTTGAAGTTGATTTACAGTGAAAGATAGACAAGAGAATAAGAGATTACGATTTCTAGAAAGTCAGCGAAGTCAAGGAAAACTCGAGGACTTTGAACTTTCAAGGTGGTCAGGAAAAGTTAGTAAATCAAGCGTGTAAACCAGGCAGTACCGTAGTTCTACTGGAGATCTGTTATAGGTAAGCTGCCGCCGGGGAAGTACCACCACTACACCCAATTCTACCGTAAAGCAATTTATTGTGTTTCGAAAAGAGGGTGAGGATGCTGGAGTTAACTAAATACGAGGCGACCATCATAGTCCTCAGAAGTAGCAACGTATCTATTTGCGATATCAGGTAGGATTAAGGTACTGCCTAAAGTTGGCTGTCAATGTCTATGGGTTGCAGTGAACATTTAACATCAGATGGCCTGCACGCTCGTTTGCTACTTTTATTCAATAAAAATAAGATCCTAACAAGAATTGGTACTCCTAAAGGCTAAGCCTTGTACTGTGTGTTCTCCGGTAACCACACCCTTATTTCGTATTGGACTGGATTCTCACCAACATATTAACTTTTCTTCGTATTCTAAAACAAATTATTGTTTCAGTTTTCGAAATGTTGGTTTGCGCCCGACAATGTGCAAGGCGTAAATCCCTGATCCTGACATTCGGAGAGTTCTGCGTCTTCGCTGCTGAACTTCGGCGGTGTTCCAGGCAGAGTAGACAGTGAGTAATACATTTCACATTAAATTTGTTACGATGAAATTTACTAGATAATGAACGATGAATGTCTGCGTCATATATCTATTTATTGTGCTTAAATATCTATCTAAGTAGTATCGTATCCTTTCATTAAAAAAGGGTTTCGTAAACGGAAGAATGACCTAAGGTTCCGTTGTACGTCTGTCCGTCCGTCCGTCTAAAATTTTTGAAATTTTTGTTTGTAAGGTTCACAGAACATGTGTTGCAACGGCGTAATATATGTACATGTCTCTTAACAGATTTTTGTATAAAAATCCGACACGAATTTGCTTGGGTTTAAGTTTCCTTAATTTTATTATTTCTTTTTATAGCGAAACTCTATAAATATTTATAAAGTTGAGAACAAGTTTCTAATATTGGTCACAAAATTAGTGTCGTAGCACCGAGCAGCCTACATGTGGCGCGCCCTTTTCGTATTCGAAGTATCTGTGCTGCCTGTTTAATGTTACACCCACACCCAAAGTATCTCTTCCAAACTTCGTGGTCTATGACATAAAGCTAAAAATACGTTAGGAAAATATACGTTTACCCAATAAACATGTTAAAATGTTAAAGAAGGACAATGGTACAATAGAATTATACTGCCGTAGGTAGCACTATTTGTTGTTTTGGATCAGTTCGTAGTACCTACCGCAAAAGCTACGAAAACATGAAGTAGGAAATTATATTTCGCATCCTGGCTTTGTTTCAGAGAACCGTAACCCATTTAATATTAAACAATTTGTCAACTCCGACATTTGTTTACTTTTTGGGTTTTCACAATAAATTATAGTTAAAAACAAATGAAAAACACGCTTTAATAGCAATAGGATTAAAAAAATAAATTAATGTTATAACGAAGTTTAAAGAGTTTTTGAATGAGAGAAAATTAGATATTGTAAAACATTTTTTTTCTATCAGTATCTCCAAGTAGGCGAATAATATGTTAAAATATTCCGTGAAATTGTTATATACCTACTTGCAGGTCATGCTATAACATGTTGTATAAAAAAGCAGTCGTCGTGTAAGTCAAGTTGGTAAACAATTTGCCTTAACGTCTTCGGAAAAGCTTGTAGTTATTTTTGTTGCAGTAAGTAAATAAGTAAAGATTAACATGTGGCTAAACATAATAAAAATAAGTTATTCTATAACAAATAATATTCTTCAATTAATTCAATCAATTTCAAATAATATTTATTGATTTTTAAAATGACTAGGATTGTGAATTTGTTATTTAGTTTTATATTTAAATAAAGGACAACTTAATTATGTAGGTTTATTTAATTTTCCTGTGTAATATGTCACAAATTATTTTTATTCATGAATCATGCGTTACGCGTTATAAGCCGTTTCAAGTTTCAATGCTATACAAACTAATTAAACCATTATTATCTGACCTGGGAAGTAATAAAATGTTAAAAATGTAGCGCGCAGCATAACGCATTGATACCCTTTGCCACAAGGAAATGGTAACTTGAATATATCTCTTACTAGTATTTGTAAGGAATGTACAGATCGAATTCTATACATGGAATATATTTAAAAAGAGTAATTAAACAATATATTCAAAGAGAAAAAAAACGGTTTTACAGTACTTAAATCTGTTTATTTCCTCAAGCAACATAAGGAATAGTTTTTATCCGGGCATTACCATCTAAAAACTTGATATCATGAATATTATGATATTATGTGGTGCTGTTAACGTCATTTATTCGTTTTAGTTAATTTTATGCTTATATACATGTGTGTATCAGCCGGATCTTAAATTGTGTAATGTACAAAACAAAACAAAATTTATAGTGGCCAAAAAGATAGCAGGCGCCCGGTATGATAGTCCGGTGGTAGAATTTTGATCTCTTATTCTGGGGCATTCAATCTCAGCACGCATCTTTAACCGTAAAAATGCTAGAAAATTACGGGGATGATCTGCAATGACAACGTGCACACGACGGCCTATCATTCTTTGTGAACATTTATTTCAAAAGAGTATATTTTACTTTGATATTAATCTCTTTAATCCCCTACAAATATTATCTACCTAATTTTAAATTAATCCTTATCATTCATAGCACAGGGTGGCATAGTCCAAACTTCCTTCGTAACATCCTCCTTGCTACGAAACGTCGTAGCACTTATGAAAGTATCTACGGTCCAAAGGTAAAAGACTTTTCACGAACAATGTTGTATTTGTAGCTAGTACCGGCTAGGCGAGCGTGACACATTATCTGCTACAGCTACGAGGACCTACACTTATTGCACTTACTTAAACAAATAGATTCAATGATGTAATATACATAATTAACGAAGCTTATGTTATAAGGTTAAGGAGACAGGAAATTGAGTACAAATGTACTTCGATTTATTTCCATAATGGTTTGTACCGACAGATCCGCTTATTATTTTGTTAATTTATAGGCTCTAATATCAATAACGAGATTAAACTAATACCTGTGGATAGGATAAGTAAAAGTGTAGCCAGGTATTTACTCGAAACACATTCTTAGTTTTTTTATTGAGATCGCCGACAGATTGGTGACATTCAACTGCTTTACCTATGATCGCAATTTATTAGTGACTTCTGGTACTTTGCCTATGGACGCTATCCTTAAGCAAAGGTTATCGCGGAATATCAGATGATACACCTTAATTAGTGACAAAAAAATTATGTAAAACAAATATGCTCTAGGTACAAAGGAACTTTGTCGGACCTACATGAGTAATTAGAGCCTTCGTGTGTCTGCGGCGAGTGCACCGTGTATCGTTTTAAATCCGTCGATGACGTTCGCTACGTCGACGTTTACCGCGTACTTTGCTGCCGGTAACGCTGACGCGAACATTGACCCTTCAATGTCGCAATGCGAAGTCGCACTGATTCACCACCACTTTTTTTATATGTTGAATAAAACTAGCAAATGAGCGTGCCGGTGTTAAGTGGTTACCCATGGACATTCACTTGCAAGTTCAGGCAGTATTTTAGTCCTACCAGGCATTATCATTAACTTAGAGAAAGACTGATCTAAATATTAAACTCGAACATATAGGTACCTACTTGTAATAAAATGTTGGCATATGCACAAATAATGTAGAAAACTAGATACCCTTGACACGAAAGATGTTAATAGTTGAAAAGAAAACTCCCTGCAGACTATTACCAACGCTACCAACCTTGACATCAACTGTCTTATAACGAACGATTTTACAATCAGATAAATAAATGAAACTAAAATGGACACTTGCCTTAATGATTCAAGGATAGGTCTTTTTATGTCATTTTCGCAGTCAAGTGAATAGGTGTATTTATAAAATGGGTCAATCGTAAAGTGACGCAATATTCAATCCGCCTACTCTCTTTGCTTTAGCTAAACAATGCTATGCGCTGCCGTTCGAGAAAGAACCACGGAACACCCATTTCTACAGTTTATTATAATTTATGTTTTTCGTATCATTTGTGTGATGTGTTTCGGACAAAAACTCCAAAAAAACAAGAGGGCATTTTCTGAAAATTAGGTAAAGTCACAGAAGAACAAAGGTTTTCTTCCATCTACACTTTCCCAGTGACTAAAATGAGGATATATTAACTGGTTCAGCCTGATATTTTAAATCAGATTATTGCATCTATTTAATATGATTTATAATAAATAAAAATTAAATTATATACGTACCTACCATAAATGTTTCATTACTGACGATATATCGTTTTTCAAACAAATTAAAAAGAGCTTAGGATCAGATTTTTTATTTCTAATTGTACATCTTTTGTACACAGGACATCAAACAAACCCGAGTCGCCTGTATGGAGCGTCGATAAGGAACTGCGTGACAAGGACGCGATTTGTAAACACGTAAATGGTGAGTGTATCTGCATAAAACTTTATTTTATAATCTTCATAAATTAAATTAATAAGTAATTGTTTGTTCATTACTTAAATTAACAAGTAACTGGCTCTGTAAATATAAGGATGAACTCAGACAACTCCTGATGAATTGAACTTGAAACTACATAATTGCTGGTGTTACCTACATTAATCCAATTGTCAGTAATCGTAGCGATGTTTCTAGATTCGAGCGCGATTTCGACTCACTTATATGATTGGTTACTTCTTTTATGTGTTGAACTAAATACGCTACTTCTCTATAATATTTGCAAACAAGGTGCAAAGTCAAATCGGGTTAAACAGAAGTTAAATTTGCACATATTATTAGGAATTATACGTGTAATTGTGCATACGAGTTGAATGCTTGTTTGCACGTCTGTGATTTGCCCGTCAGTCAGCTTTGTTTTGAATCCACGGATGTGTGAGTTTATGGATGTGTAATCGGCGATAAAAAGTGCTATTGTTGTCACTCACCTGTCACAGACGTACGCAAACAGTGTACGTTAGTGTGAATAAGCGTAAGAATATAGTAAATGCTGAGTTTGAATGTTTTGGCGGAATTAATAATTGAATGTCATCATTGTGTGGATTCGCGTTTATTTTGTCTTGCGGAAGGTCGGCCGGAGACTGCGTCGGTGACTAAACTTTCCGCACGGTACCAATCCAGAAATACTCGGAGCGGTAGTTCCCGTGGCTGAATCGGTCGGTGCTCACTCTCGCATAAGTTCACTGCCGCTTGTCATCTCCCCACGTCCCGTGTATATATCTCACGCATTTCCTGACGAGAATACTAAAATTATCAACCAATTTTGTTACGTTGATTCGTTTGACGTATCCCAGTTTGTCGATACAGCCATACACGTCAGCTACTTGTTTATGTATTCAAATAATATTAAGTTTATAGTGCTTTCTCAGCTTAAGTTAATATTAAATTCCATATTTAATCGATGCCAACGCAAAATAAAAGACATCGAAAGTGTTATTATCTTAAGAGTCAACATCCCTACATCCAAAAGCGTAGGAATTTTATGAGTTATAGCTCTAATCATAAACGTCAAATATCTACTGGTTACATAATTGATTGGCAGGTGTATGTAATTTTAAAGTGGCCTGAACAATAATTATTACGTTGTAACAAAACCTGTTCTGTAGTCCTCCCACATTTTGTAATTGGCCTGTTAAATTATGTACCTTATGAGATTGTAAACTTAGGGAGTAATAGCGATAATAAATTGTAAATAGATTCGTTCGTGGTGGCTAAATATGATTCTTACGTTGCGTAGAAAATTTATGCGTAAAGAAAGAAGGTAATTATTTCCTCTTAATGAGTAGTGATAATGATACCTAGTAGGTTCGACCCTGTGTACGGTTTGCGAAAAAAAAAACAAAAAAAGTACATGGTCCAAATTTTAAAATAAGTTTTTGAAGTATTGATTAACTTATTAATTCTTATTTTTAAGTTTGTAAGTAAATGGACTGCAATATGATCGATGTGTCAGTGTGAGTGTTCCAATGTTATTGATGGCACTTGTTGACGATGTGTTTACTACTGTTTGTTGTCATCTATTATGTAGTCGCGTATCGAGATGTCAGCTGCGATGAACGCTATGTGCACTCTGCGATCACTAAATTTGGAAATTTAACTCGCCGTAGGGCACGCCGCGTCCGATTTGCGTCATCCTTTCAGCGCATCAGATTTGTGTTTATTAATAAATATATTATTTCAGTTATCTTATGCTCATA
>DWNH01001113.1:0-12137 GCA_018249895.1 Tiana niger
CTACTTTTTATAGTATCAGGACTCGTAATTATTGTTAAGCATATATGTATGTAGAAATGTGTTATATCGTTAAGATATGCGATTGTAGAACTGACAGTCTTGGTTGCCTAAATTGAAATAGGCGTATGAATAATATGATTCAGAGAATACGCCAGCAAACAAGTCGTAAATTGAAGTTCTCTCTGATTCATAATTCATTCCACCTGTCATATTATTATACTTTTTTTTGTTAGATTTTGAGCGTGGAAAGTACTTTATTACGATAATATGGTCATTTGGAGTCGTTTATACATATATTGTTATATCTTACTCTACTTCAGTATATATTGTTGATATCTTACACTAGCTAAAGAGTTTTGAAGACACTAAAATATGTAGATAAAAATCTGAAGCATGAACACTTCCCAGCCAAGTTCTCTTAATTTTTCGCAGATACTATTTTCTTATGTGAGATGTAAGTGGTTATTCTACAATAGTCAGGTAAAAAATACTAAGCGACTTGTGACGAAAATATTTAAGATAGGGTAAAAAGCATATATCACAAATATAGATTCAAAATTACTTTAAAAATATGCATGCGTTTTAAGTAGTGTAAGACGAGACTTTGAACACAATACATTTTATTTACTTATTTTATTTAATGGTTATGTACACGGTTAATCATTTTTGTAATACACATATTAGAAAAATGAATACAAATTTGTAAAAATTATTGGTTTTAAAACAGTTATGACAAAGACCCAAATATAAAAACGTTAAAGAAACTAAATGTCTCTTGATCACCCCACTCTATTTAAACATCACAAAAGATTTTACAATATGTATGTTGGCGCAAACATAAGAAAACACAGTCACCAATTGTATAAAAATGACAGATTCCATATTCCAAATTCCAAATCCAATTAAAAAAAATTTGTTTATTTTTAATTGTAACAGTATTTATGGCCAGGTTAAGTATATACATATGTATATTTCAAAAATTAAGCAAAAAAATTTACAATAACTTATAATAGAAAAAATACTGATACTTTTATTTAATTTCGAAACAACTATATATGTACATATACAACCATGTACAAAACCAAGAACAAGTACGATACCCACCAAGAAACCAAGACAAGATTTTTATGTTATTAGAAAAACGAATGTACCTACGGCATGGCATGTACGCTTACGCGTCTCTTTACCAATACATTTCTCAATAATAAAAAAACGTAAAACTTCATTTCATTTCATATCAGTAGGATTGTTTCGTCGCTAGTCGTAGCATATAAAATTGAATGAATAATTCAATATGAAACATTACTCACTGTGGTGCGGGTGAGTCATAACGATCGCCAGCGGGCACTCGTCGTCGTCCAGGATGTACTCAGAGTTGTCTGCCGTATCCACCTGCATGCACAAGTATTATTATTAGTAGGCGCCTAGTTAAGGCTCGGCTATAGTGAGACACCAATTAAAATTTTTAATTTTTTTACGTAGGAAAAAACTAGTAAACAAGCGTGCAGGCCTGCTGTTATGTAGTTTTTCATTCATATTCAACTTCAAGACAGTGTGTTTGCCATGACCCAATAATGAGTTGTTTAGGAATTCAGTCATATGTATATACATTGACAAAAAGACATATACCTATGTATACCAGCGGAACCAACTCTGTTGGGACCCAACGTTGTCCTGTCCAGAAAACTAAAAAAATCCACAAAAACCTTCCTGAAACCTAATCGCAACACCACCCACCGGGTCCAATTGTGAATCTAAGCCATCCAAGCAATAACTCAAATACGCACAAAAAAATTCATCAAAATCAGTTCAGCTGTTTAGGAATTCAGTCACATACACACGTACAGAAGAATTATATATATAAAGATATAAAAGATAAGATGTAGTATATTTAGTTGACCTGCACGAGGCAGTAGTGGTGCGGCTCGTGGCGCGCCAGGCCGTACTTGTCGAGCGTCTCGCGCACCACGCCCGCCGCCGCGTCGCGCACCGACAGCAGCAGCGTCTTGTACGGCACGTCCGGGCACAGCGACGACCCGTAGATCTTCAGCGTGCCCCCTGCCGACATTCACGTCACACCTTTTATTATGCCCCTCTGACTAAAGCGTGATTATCATACAGGTACAGTGGTATCTACTAAGTATATAATATTTTAAGGTAAATGCATTATGCAAAAAAAGTATAGTTGTTTCAGACAACCAATTACACCAATAAGAGACTAATTGGTGAATGAAACAAGATTTTAAAAACCATTTAGGATTTCTAAGCTGCCAACACCAGCAAGCCTGTCTTAAACTTAGAACTATAGCAATAGGTTAATTTAGCAAGCACAGTAAATATTTGATCTAAACACCAAATGTTAATCACAAAAGTAATTAATATCGACGGTCCGAATACCAACCCGTATCAGGTCCACCATCCTTGCTGCGGAACTGCTGCAGCTTCCGTTCCAGCTTCTGCTGGCGACGGCGCCGCATCACCGCCTCTGGGTTGCTGATGCTGCGCGTGAACGACGTCTCCGGCAACTCTGAATAAAGTCAAAGTGAATGACCTCATTAGATGCATTATACTAAATTATTACCTATTATATTAAATACTTTTTTAGGAAAGTTTAAAAGAATTGCAAACCATAGCCAATAGAAAGATAATGTCTTAAGTTATCCTAAACAAATAATAAAAACGTCATTTAATTAAAAACTAAACTAATAGAATACTGACGACCCGTGTGTAGTGGTTACCATGCCAGTCCATCATTCGAAGGGTCCTGAGTTCGATTCCCGGCGGGGCAGAGGTTTAAATGATGAATTTAGATTTCTGCTCTTGGTCTGGGTGTTTGTGTAATTGTCTGTGTGTGTGTCCATGGTACCCACGACACAAGATCCTAGAATCATAGTGTGGGGCTATGAGTGTGAAGCGTTATTTATTTACATTTATTTCATCATGCCTGTAAAATATTTTAGTAATAGTCATAATTATTTATTATAGGATTGCTACTTCGTCACTATACACAGAATATTGACACCTTGGAGAGAGGAGCAGGCATACCAGAAGACAAGATAGTTGAGGCACATGGAACATTCTATACATCCCATTGCTTGGATTGTCGCAAAGAATATAGTCTTGAGTACATTAAAGGTAAATAATCACTTTTTCTTATTAAATTAACTAGTTTAAGATAATATAATCGTAATATAATCAGTTTAAAAATAATAATTTTCATCAGTTAATTCTTTGTATTATTATTCGTTTAAATTGTTAATGGAATGTGAAATGGAATTGTTTTATTCGTTACAAGGTATTTACATGCACTTAATGAAAGTCAAAAAATCAATAAGTTAATCGACTTTAGGCTCTCTTTTAGCTATTGTTAACTGGGAGAAAAAAGCCAGCAGAAAAAAACTCAGTGTGAACATATGTATATAAAATTTTATTTTATGACATTTTATTTTCTAGACATTATCTTTGCGGACCAAATACCTATCTGCACAGAATGTCCAGGAGTTATAAAGCCGGACATAGTATTTTTTGGCGAGAGCTTGCCAGATAGGTTCCAGAGATGTGTACAAGAAGACTTCCAAAAATGTGACATGCTAATCATCATGGGCTCCTCACTAGAAGTTCAACCGTTTGCATCGTTGATTGACATGTAAGACAATTTATTTGGCCTTAAAACTTATTTACAGATGCTGTGTACAACAGTGCTTAGTTTGTGGCATTTTTTTTTATTGTTGAACCTAGTAATCAAGCAGATGGGCCACCTGATGATTTATAAATAGTTTGTTACACAAATGTATAATTTAGAGTTATTAAATTAAAAAATTAGTGCAATAGTGCCCTTATACTTACTTACACTAAGCATACATAAAGCAATTACGTTTGGTTAATTATAATTGACTGGCCTCGTGGTCTAGTGGTTAGCAAACCTGACTGCTAAACGGTAGGTCGTGGGTTCGATCCCCACCCAGAACAAATGTGTGTGTGATGGGCATGAATATTTGTTCTGTGTCTGGGTGTATTTTTATCTATATAAGTATGTATTTACAAAAAAAATATATTTATGTATGCTTATCAGTTATCTGATTACCATAGCACAGGCATAGTTGCCTAGTTTTGGATCAGATGGCCGTGTGTGAGATGTCCCAAGATATTAAAAAAAAAAAAAATTACTTTTCTTAAGAACCATTTTCCATGCTCTAATGAATTTTACCTCTCCTAGGGTGCCAGACTGGTGTCCCAGACTGCTCATCAACAGAGAGAAGGCCGGCATGCGATCCCCAATGCTAAGACTGTGGGGCCTTATGGGCGGGGGCCTTCAGTTAGACGAGGATGCAGTGAGGGACGTGGCCAGGCTTGGAGATTGCGATGATGGCTGCCAGGACTTAGCTGATAGACTTGGCTGGGGGGTTAGTCTTGCACTTAACACTCTTCTTTTTATATCTCTTATATTCGTCTTTTTATTTATATTAAAAATAACAAAGAAGCGCACACCCAAATGCCACTGTAAAGCAATTTATTGTGTTTCGGAAGAAGTGTATGGTTGTCAGAGTTCACTAAATACAAACCTTAGTCCTCAGAAGTAGCAACACATCTGTTTACTAAGGGACTAAGGTACTGAGATACTGAGGCCTGGGGTTGCATGCAGTGATTTCCAATCGTACGAAAGTCTTATCTCATATAATGCAGATATTACAAAAGTCTTAGATGTGTTATATTATAGTATAATGTTAGAGGACACTTTAAATATGAGGCAACTATTTTACAGTTTAGGAATAACAACTGCTTAGATGTGTATTGAGCAGTGATAGCCTAGTGGTTGAATTTCGGCTTACCATTTCAATAAGTCCGGGTTCGATCCCAGCATGCACCTCTAATTTTTCGATGTCATGTGCACACACAATAATTATCACTTTCTCTTCGGTGAAGGAAAACATCGTGATGAAACCTGCATGCCTGAGAGTTTTTAATAAAAAATTCTCAGAAAGCATGTGAAGTCCACCAACCCACACTTGGCCAGCATCGTGGACTGTGGCCTAAATCCTTCTCATTCGAGAGGAGACCCGTGCTCAGCAGTGGAACTATGATGGGTTGATGATGATGATGAATATCTATGAAGAACTGTTGTACTGCCTGAGGTCGAATATTTAATATGGATAAAGATGTCTATGGATTACTAAGACCACTTATCTATATTAATTATTTATTAATGTGATTTTAGGATGAGCTCCGTTCCCTGGTGAGCCGAGAACACAAGCGCTTGGAGATGGAAGGCCTTCTCAGTAGCGCTCATGGCCCTATTACGGCCACAGTTGTTCCTGAGACATCTCCTACTGCAGGACCAGTTGTAACAGAGCCCAAGCTGTGAGAACCAGGCCGGGAAAGTAAAGGGTATATTTATTTAATTAATATTTTAGTGCCTACTTTTGGTTTATGGAAGTGTGTCATGAAGAAATACAACTTTGGTTTTTATTGTTTTTCGATGCTGAGAGATAGTATGTAATAGATCTTGCAATATTTTGAATTAATCAATTAAACATCTCACTTTAAATTTTCAATTAGAAATGTTTATGTTGAGTCAAAGGATACAACAGTAGTGTTTGATTTTAGATTTTTTTTCTCATTGTATAAATAAAATAACTTAAAAGAACTTACAATAAATAGGTTTTTGTTTTCTATTTATTGTAGATACTTTAGATATTATCAATAAATAAAATTGTACAATTGGTGTTAAAATTGATTTTAATAAAAAAAATTGTTATATTATTTTAACATAAATAAACTTTTTCCCTGAATTTGCTAGAAATGTATCCAAAGTATAGAAATTTATCCTAGCTTTAAAACAAGCAATAGTGTTGTGATCCCAATATAAATTATAAAAGCAATAGGCTTGATATTAGATGTTTATTCAACAATAATCCAGTATAAGATACATCATCATCATCATCAACCCATCATAGTCCCACTGCTGGGCACAAGTCTCCTCTCGAATGAGAAGGATTTAGGCCACAGTCCACCACGCTGGCTAAGAAACATCATTACATGCAAATTAATTCTTGAAAGCCTTATCTCTCATTCCTCTCCCTCTCATCACTCTCAACGTATCTATGAACAAGTGTCACAAGAATCGTCTATACAGTGATAATGACACTATTTAGTTCTGTAATAACATTTTGCCACAAAACAATTTGTAAGCTCTCGCCAAGTACTGAATAGATTTGTGTTAAACTCGGAGTAGTTAGTTACATTGGACTTTTACAATTTAATGAAGTAGTTATAAAAAGCGCATGTTGTATCTTGTATTGAAATATCGTTGTGTTTATTAGTGCCTCATATGCGAGTAATTTATTGTAATTAGGGTTTTATAAGATTATTTTAAGAGTGGCCGTTTATTTACATACTGACAACACATATGTGGCCTCCCTTAAATAGGTTAAATGGAAGTGTGGCATACTAGTTGATGGTGATAGGTTTGAAAGGTGAAGGATTATATTGTGATCTACCTGCTTAAAACTCTAATGATATATTTACAATTGGTATAAATAGCAGTTAATTTGTTATTAGAGTGCATAGCAAATTTGTTATACTTGCTGATTATTGATGTCACATTCTCTTATAGTAGCCTGGCCTCTTGGTGTAGTGGTTAGCGAACCCGACTGCTAAACGGAAGATCGTGGGTTCGATTCCTATCCGGTACAAATGTTTGTGTGATGAGCACGAGTATTTGTTCAGTGTCGGGGTTTATTGTTATCTATTTAAGCGTGTATTTACAAAAAAAAATTATTATGTTTTGTCTAATTTGGGATCAGAAGGCAGCAAGTGAGTTATCAAACAGATATTTATTTATTTATCTTATCATGTTATAACATCTGTTTATGTTTTAATTTGTGTTTGAGGTCTGAACATGTTAAAAAAATCATTAATTTTTATTTCTTTTTTGAAGTTATACTTCTTTTGGCGCGTTAGGGAAAAATTATGAGTAAATATTTACGTTGCGCGCACACATCGTCACGAAAAACCGACACCCTGAAGTTAGCAATAGTCAACATTTTAGTTATTTAACTAGATAATGCGTTATAATAAAACTTTCAATGTATTAAATACCATTTTTCTGTTGTTAGTGTCGTTTTTTCTACAAACGTAGAATAAGGCGAAAGATAAAATTTTTAAAAAGATTTTTATCTTGTCAAAGAAGTAACTTCTAACGCGTGTACATAAGTACAAACACACTTTTTTTCTTTTAAATAGATAAGGTTGTAGTTTATAATTTTCGATTTAAAAATTTGCGAAAGGTATCTTTTACTAATAACCTTCCATGAAAACATAGTAATACTTTGCTTCAACTTATGCGACGCCATCTGTAGTCTCACTAAGGAAACGTTTCATATGAAAAGTTTCTGACATGCCGGCCAAGATGGCGCCACAAATTTCCGTACTAATAAATTTAACTAACAACTGATTTCATTGTTCCAGATTCATTTGTGAACAGCCAAGAATGGACGGCATCACGAGGGGTTACAGAACTAAGAGTTGGCGTGCTGGGTTCACCAGACAGTGGAAAATCCGCGTTAGTGCATCGCTACTTGACTGGCTCTTATATGCAAGAGGAAAGCCCAGAAGGTATTATTTTAATTAAAACATTAATCTCATTATTCTCTTCAAAATTCAATAACTATGTAAAGAATATTTTATATAAGCAGCGCCATCTAGGGTAAAAGCTATGTACTACAAACGCCTTTCTTATTTAATAAATGTACCTCGGTATTGCGATAGATGGCATCACAACATGAAGTTGTTTTACATGTGATCTGTAGATGACACTACTAGTCGATCATTAATTCTAATATCGGTTATTGTCTTCTGAAACATTTTTTTTTTCTGCAGGTGGTCGATTCAAGAAAGAAGTAATTATCGACGGCCATAGTTATCTTCTTCTAATACGAGATGAAGGCGGGCCTCCAGAAATGCAGGTTAGTTATGCGGGTTAATGCGGGTTATATTATACTACTGGGGTTAAATTTTTTACTTCTGTTTTCGAGAACGTTATGGAGATCTCTGAGACATGCACGTTTCCTCATTTTTTTTTCTTCACCAAAGAGAAAGTGATAATTTATAATACGCACATAATAATAGGAAAATCAAAGGTGCACGCGGATCGAACGCGGACCCACAGGAACGGAAGACGAAATTCAACCACTGGGCTATCCTTGCTCTGAAGATGTAAAAGTACTAAAGATTATTCTTGTAAATATATATCTCATTATTCATAATGACTGAAATACCGGCTTACTCACGTGTATTTTTCGGGTTTGTCCAAATAGTTTCAAACCTGACCGAGGTTCATAATCATCACTCTAATACCCATAGTAATATCTCATTACTTAATAAAAGGATGTCCCAACAGCAAAATAATGTATATGAATACTTTTCTGAATGAATCATTTTTCATTTCATTTCATTTTAATGCATTCTTATATCTAAGTACATAAAATAAAATGTATTTTAAAAGTATGATAACTATTGTTTTTACATATTATATCTTTGTTTAACAAACGTCAAACATACCAAATTAAACATACCGTAGTCTCATCTGTCGGTTTTAGCTACAAAGTTTTGACTCAATCGATCCACGAGAAGCGAAGAGTGCTTTAAACACGTGCACTTGTAAATTCCAAACCAAACTTTGTTGGGAATGACTGACAGAAATTTACACATTTAAAATATAAATTAAAAAGTGTGTGTGTGCTTATGTACACGCGTTAGAAGTTATACTTCTTTGACGTAACAAGATAAAAATATTTTTAAAAATTTTATCTATCATCTTATTCTACGTTTGTAGGAAAAACAAATAATAATAGAAAAAAGGTATTTAATACATCGAAAGTTTTATTGTAACGCATTATCTAGTTAAATAACTAAAATGTTGACTATAGCTAATTTCAGGGTGTCGGTTTTTCGTGAAGGTGTTCGCGCGCATCGTAAAAATTTACTCTCATAATTTTTCCCTAACGCGCCAAAATAAGTATACCTTCAAAAATTTTCGGCCTCCTTACAAAAGATAGGTAGTGAATAAATACAGAACAAAGACATCTCGATACGACTGGACATTAGAGAATACAACACGAAGCCTCTCCGCGCTGCTGAAAGGACGCTATTGTGCTCGAACGGACACGTCTCCACAATAGCGTCGAGACCGATCGGTATCCGTCGTTGCGAGAATCTAGACTGCTTGTAGATTCTGGATTATGGCACGTTATACATAAAGCCAGTACTGTCGCATGCTAACAGGGAACTACTGCTGTTAGTTCAAGTTATTTTCCACGTCGTTATGTGGGAGGTAAAGACTGTAGGTACTATTTGTTTAAATATGACAAACCTTCATTACTACACCATCGATATAATATCATCCATCCAATATAATATATCTATATAACAGTGGAAGGTTCCACCGTCACACCCAAATGCTCCCTTTCTACGCTAAATGCGCGATTAGACAAAGATAGAGAGTGTACCGTAATCTTCTCTTTTCTAACCGAAGGACAGTTGAATCCATAACTCTCCTGCTCTATCTATAATACCTACATAAGTATATGCTCTTCAATCCAAATATACTTGTCAAAACTGTAATCTAGCCTAAACCTTTTGAAACGTGAAATAAACTTATTTAAGTCTGAATTGAACTTCAAATACATTTCGTTCATGTACGCTTGCAAGTATCGCAGGAGCAATAAAACACTATATGTCCACTGTAGTCTGTAAACTTTTCGCATTTGGGACCTCCTAGGTCTCCATATAGTGTGGACGGACTTTTAGCGTAGTTTCAAGGGTAACGACCGCTACAAATGTGCGACCAAAAACACAAATATTTTTACTATTTTTTTAATTAAAGACCCAAAAGTGCATGCAGGCCATCTTAAGCGTCATTAAGTGGTCACTGCAACCGATGGACATCCACTTGCAACTTCAGGCAATACCTTAGTCCTACCGGAAATGGCAAATAGATGCTACTTTTGAGGACTAAGACTTTTGAACCTTTTTGACTTTTCAATAATATACTGACATAACTAAGCTGAGAAAGAAGTTTAAATCGAACTATAAATAAATTTTTCTTTGTAATGTATGTATATGTAATCCACATGTAGGTATGTGTAGTTACACCTTACATACTCTTGCAAATATCGCCGAGGCACTAAAACAATATACTTCCACTGTGGTGTCTAAACTTTGCACATTTGGGACGTTTAGATCACCGAATAGTAGAAGGGGACATTCAACTTACTCCAAAGGGTAATGAACGAAATATACACGTATGTATGTATATCATTGCAAATATAAAACACGTAAGTCTGTCTTGAAATTACTTGTTTTGTGGTCGTACCAACTCAGAAACCGTCGCAGGCTCATGCACAACAACTTTGCTAAAGATCATCACATAATCAAATGCATACTTTACGATTCTATAAAGGACACACCTACACACAAACATTCATTTTTATGTAATAGAAAAGTAGCAAGTTAGCATGCAGGTCACCCCGTGTTAAATAGACATGGATATGCATCTTCAGTCAGTACCTTAGACCGACCTGAGATTGCAGAGATGTGTTGCAGCTTTTAAGGACTAAGATGGTTGCCTCGTATTTAGTAAACACACCTTTCTTCCAGAACACAATAAATTGTTTCACGGTAGATTTGGGTGTGGCGGTGGTACTTCCCTGGGTGACGGCCACCACCACCACGGTAACACCTTGACAAAATCGCGGACGGCCGGATAAAACCAATTGACTATGTGTAAGAAGTATGTAGCTGACGTATAAACAATATATTTTGTTTGATTATTGAGCTGCCAGACAGAAAGTGTAATTTTATTTATTGCTAAAACGAAAACTCAAAAGAAATCCAGACAAGACTCCTTCCGAAGCGTCACGTCCCTCCGTCAGGAGCAAATATCTCATTTTAAAGTTTCAAGGGTTGTTAACCTGTGGATAGATAAATAGAAACGTGATTTAGTATCCGTCCGCCCACCATTCCTTCAGCGTATACAAACGAAAATTTATTGAAAATGTATTTTCCTTCGTTTTAATAAGCAGAGCTAGTCAAGCAATGTGTGTATGATTGATTCTCCGCAAAACAAGTCACTTTTTTTGTCTTTTTTTTTAAATTGAATAAAAGTAGAAAACAAGCGTGCAGGCCACCTGGTGTTAAGTGTTCACTGCAACCCATAGACATCCACTTGCAACTTCAGGCAGTACCTTAGTCCTACCTGAGATCGCAAATACTTAGATGCGTTGTCAATTCTGAGGACTAAGATGGTCGCCTCGTATTTAGTGTACTCCGGCATCCACACGCTCTTTCCGAAACACAATAAATTGCTTCACGGTAGAATTGGGTGTGGCAGTGGTACTTCCCCGGGCGGCAGCCTACCTACCTATAAAATAATCACTTGTTTCAAAACATTCGAAAGTAGAATCAAATCACCGCCAATATTTTTAATGTAATAAAATTTGTTGAGAAAATAACATCATTTCACTGTTCTGTTGTTGTTGTGATAATTCAATAAGGTTAACGACCGATTGGTAAAAGCACTACTTGTGTTTCTACGATAACTGGGTAATTATAGTTTCGTAGGTAACTAGCACCAATTATCTTGATATCTCAAGTGGCATAATTGTTTGCTCTAAGATTACCTCTTGTGAATGACTTGATAATTGATTCTAGGTAATACTAGCTTAGTGTATTATTTGATTGTTCTAATTAAGAATACCTACTCTACATACAAAATATTTTAATTAATTATAAGTTAATTTAATTCAAATATTTTTAACAGACTCCAAAATATCATATAGGTGTATATGCTGTTGTAATTTCTATAGTATACATTTTGTATCAGTGTAAGATTTTCTGATTGTAATTTTTTTCTTTGTGTATGGTATGCGATAATTTCGTCAATTGTTGACCGATTTCGAAAACTTTATTTGAATGAAAGGCTCTGACTCTAGGCTGGTACCACATGGTACAGAATGTCGTCATCGTCATCCCATCATAGTCCCACTGCTAGGAACAGGTCTCCTCTCGAATGAAAAGGATTTAGGCAACAGTCCACCACGCTGGTCAAGTGCGGGTTGGTGCACTTTACATGCCTTTCG
>DWNH01001114.1:0-12136 GCA_018249895.1 Tiana niger
GTGTACCTACTACGAAAAGTGATTATACTAGATATTACGTGTTACATTATAGAAAGGTATGTCGACCAATGTTAAGTAAATTCCGATATTCAACCCTTTTCACAGAGTCTCTGCAGTCTGTCTTAATAATAGACAAAGGGTTCAAAAAACGGTCAGGTAATAACTTCCGAGTAAAGCCTAAGACATGTACCAACGGCTTCAGCGAAACTACGCTCCGAGCCTTTGTTACGAAAGAAACCTTTTTCTTAAGTAAATGTCTCCTGAATATAAATGACTATTAATTTAACTGAATATTAAAACAGCATTTAATTTAAACCCAATATTTAAGACTAAGGCATTAGAAATTTTAATTGGTTTTATATTGAAAAATGAAATGAAGATTTTTTCAGTATTATCAGAATAAGCAAACACCTACGCACGCACGCACACACGCGCACGCCTACTTCTATAAAATATTTTACACACAAATAAAAAGTGTGTAAAAACTGCAAATATTTCCTCTTTAAAACTTTATAATTATACAGGTATTCCACGATCCATAATTACTGTACTATAATTAAACAGAGCGGCTATTACTAAAATATCAATGTTAAATGCTTTAACAACCGAACATAAAAGAAACATAGTCGCGGTCAAACGTTGAAACACACAAATGAGTGAATAGTTTCTCCTTCAGACGACTCGTGTCCTGTTCAAACATTCTGTACTTAATAGTTTTAATAGCTCTATTACTCGCGGGACGTTTGTAAGTATGCTTTATGAAACTTTAATAACATATTTAAAACATTGAATATTCATCAATGAAATTGACCACTTATTTACACCGAGTTTATTGATGTTACGAAATGGTATTTAAATATATATTTGTAACTAACTAACTAACTATTATACTCACTGGTTTTAAATTGTTTTAGTCACGACTCTTATATTTGCCCTAAAAAAGTTATTATGACATTTTACTTAGTTCCTAAAACCCCTTATTTTTTCCAAATTGTCCATAAAGAGTTTCCGGAAGAGCTGAAGCTTACGCAGCCGAGGCTGCCGGCAGCAGGCAGTGGCCGCCGGTCGGTGCCCCGGGCTGCCCCGGGCTGCCCCGGGCTGCTGGCTCCGCGCCAGGAGGTGATCATCTATTGCCAATGCTATTACAAAATCTTTCGTGCCTTTGTTTCAGTTGAGATTTATTAGGAGATAATATTTCGTTCTGTGTTTTATTTCATTCTTACATTTATTGGGAACACGTAGTGCATTTAATTTTGATATATTTTTATTATATTTTCATAGATTTATTGCTTCGAATAATCGGACGGCTACAAGTTACATTACACTACACATTCTCCAGCTTTAGTGCACACACCCGCAGATGTTTATTATTATCGCGAGAAATCAAACGATTACTGAAGCTATGTTAGTTATTTAATACAAAGTTTTCTCTAATGTGTATGCAAGTGTGAGTATGTTATCGACATTTTATATCAGGCCTATTATAAATAAGGTGATTTATGTAACAAAGTTTGTTCGTATTGAACACGTAATTACCCTATTTACACATCCGACATACTTATAGCGCTTATACAGTAATCAGGAAGCAATAGATCTACCACGTGGCTTAAATGCAGTTGAGGCAGCACTTCGACCTATGATCACAATGTAAAGTGGCGTGCACACGCGTTTGCAATTTAATTCTCTGTTGTAAGATTTTTTATCTGCAGATACCTATGTCATATTGTGAATGTAACAGCTTCTCTTGGAAAAAGTGACACAATGACGGCGTCTCAATACAGTGTTATCAATATAAGACTCTTTAATTACCAAAAATTACCGCGGAACTACTGAGAAGAAGTTCGATTGACACCAATAAGCTGCGTTATTTGCAGCCGAACGCACTAACCCTAAAGTTCTTTATCCCTGCTGTATCGACCGCATGGCCACCCCAGCTATCGGTCCCCTCTAACCTTGGCAGTGAGCGAGGACGGCTATTTATACGTGGGGGGGGCGGAGGAGGGGGAGGGTGGTGTAAAGGTGGTGCAGGGCGGCACCTTGCACAAAAATCTCCTACACTTTTATATTTTTAGTTACAGCTTTATATTAAAGACATAAGGTTGAAACTGCGCTGACTCCAATGCCGACGTGAGGTATGCGCACTGTTTTACTTCCATACATTGTATACACCCCGCGTAGGTAATGGATTGAATCATTTCTGCCTGATGTCATAGATTTTTTATGTATTATGTGTTTTATGTTTCACGAAGTTGCAAATGAGATCGTTCACTTTTGTTAGCAGTTTGTTTTCGGTCAAGGACATTTTAGCCAACTCGGTGTAGTGCTATGCCTAATTTTGCTCGAGATTCTTTTACATCTTGAAATGAGTAAAGTAGTCTGAAACGTATTTGATACTGCCACTGGAGGCCACGAGCAGCGCGCTCGAGTGTGGACGGTTTAGATAGTCGCATCGTTGTTCAGATATCAGTACCATATACAGTTTTAGATTATAATATACACTGGTGTATTACATTGGTCATAGGACCAATGTATGGTTATTATAGAACGCAAAAGGTTATTATAGAATGATTGTTCTGTCTATTACATAGTTAACGATAAGCCGATTAAGTATTTTCAAGTTACTCAACCGATCCAAATAGTCAACCGTTTACTAGATTCTGATACATGCATACAACTAACTTCCACTACACACGATAAACAGCGCAGCGCCTGTAAATATCTAAGTATGTATCTAAGACGTTGAGTTTCCGTAATGACGAAATATTTTGGAAAGAGAAAAGCACGCGCGTGTTATGTACATATGTATGTGCGTGTAAAGACGTCATGAGGAACTTGATACCATTTATAATACATTTTACTACATTATTTACATACCGTGTGGTGTAATGGTGCGCTTCCTTCAGAAGGTCCTGGGTTCCATTCCCGGGAAACAAACCCAGCACGTTCAAACGGAGGACCGTCAGGCTAACCACTACACCACATACAGCCGAACCGAACTAATAGGTATTGTTAAACCACCAGTTACGTTAGTTTAGTTTATTTTATTTAACAGTCTAATAAACGTGCCGTACGGGAAAGGCTTTTTTCTTTTACTCCGAAACACAATAAGTTGCTTACCGCCCATTAAAACCTATTTTTAAACGTATTAAAACATTTCCTAAACAAATTATACTCTTGTATATTTTGAGAAATTTCTCATTTAATCCTGTACCACTCACTATTCGGTATACCCCAATGCTGCTTAGGGCCCTTGTGTGGGCTCCTGCGCCAGTCTAGCACTAAACCCTCTAAGAGCAGTACCACGGTTTCAGGTAACTCGAGGTGAGGACACGCTGCAGACATTTCCTCTTGAGCGCTAACATACGAGTATAAGGGAGAGGGCACAGTAGATAATTCCCAATTAGCAATTTTTATTTAATTAAAAACTAAATTTTATATTTACCTGGATAGATACGTAGGAAGTTCAGAGTTTTTGCAAAGTAAAGCCAATATTAATGATTTATTACCTAATGCAATTCGTGGTAGATACTTGTCTGTATATTTATAATAAATGGTATGTGTTGTATAATAAAACGTATACACATTACTATTGTGATAACTATTCACAAAGCATACAAGGCCACCAAGCACTGAAAATTCAAAGATGTTACAAAAAGGCAGCTTGCAACAAGTACCGCGTTAAAGATGCGTCGATCTGTGATCATAGTAAAGGAAACCTATTATCATGCCAAACATAATAGTACTTTTTAAAAGTGTGTCCAATGGACGGGATAGTAGTTTTGTCCGGGATCCTCTTAACTAACGATTTATTATTATATCGCAAAGTGAGCCTGAGCATGTGTTATTTTAGTTTTTTAAAGTAACGAAGGAATACGAAACTTCTCGACAACAACGAAAAACACAATAGGTTGCCGCGTAATAAATGAATTGCATGCAATCAAGTTTTAAAATAAATCGGCGGCGCGCTCTCCCGCCCCACTCGCGCTCTGTGGAACGAATATCCTGTTGTGGTTTTCCTGTAGGTGCTGTAGGTTCTGTAGGTATCATGTAGTACTTTACCGTCTGTGTACTTCCAGTACGAGCTTTTGCAGTTTACGAAAAACGAAATTAAATGTCCACTCTACGTACTCCTAGTAATGAGACGAGAGTTAACAATGAGACTGTGTTCATTGCGTGTTTTCTTATTCGAACGCGGCTTGTCACGGTACAAAATCAACAATGTACGGCTTGAAAATCATTAATTAGATATTTTTATTATTAATTAATTAGATATTATTTTATGCAACTGATAAAGTTCGTGCTAGGCATACTGTACTATCGAGAAAAGTGATGGATCAATTCTATACTCCGTACAAACTCCACGAACTGCTTCCTGCGAAGGTGGCGCGTGTTCCGCTGCGGGGACGGGGGACTGCTAACCAGGGGCAATGATTCCACACCCTCTACATACTGAACACTCTAGTACATTTAGTTAGAGTTGCCTCTCTTGATCAATATGTCGCCGCCTGAATCCGTCATGGTCATGAGGCGGCGGCATGTGACCTGCAGCGAGGTTTATTTGTTAACTATAGTTTGCATCGAGCTCGCGTAATGTTACCCAACACTAACATGTGATCTTATCTCGGACGGCAATTTTATACGCAAATTTATTATGAAACACGTAGAGTTTTATGGATTTTTTTGTGTGAATTTTAAAAGTTACCTTTTGCAAAGCACAAAACTATTATCATACTGCGTTACCCACACATCTTCTGTTTTTTGGGAATGAAATAGTTTTCAAGATCTGTGTGGTGTAGTGGTTACCGTGGCGGGTTCATTCGAAGGGTCCTCGGTTCAGATCCTAGCGTGGAAAAGTTTAATTGATAAATTAGGATTTCTGTTTCCGGTCTGGGTGTGCCCAGCAGTGGGACAATGATGATCTATCATCAATTCTAATTGTTGATGAAGAGTTTTAATCCAATTTATTCAGGTGACACAAAAATCACCCGGTCACCTTTTTTTCTATATTTTTTGAATAGTTATATTTAAAGTAGGTATTTTTGATTTAGTTATTTAAGGCTGAGCGTTGTCATCGTTGTTTTGAAACAGGTTTCACTTTATAAATAAATGTTTTAATATCCAACACGTTCATGTGACGCCTATAAATAATATAAATTTCCGAAAATAGCAGGATCTATAAAAAGTACATTAGGCAAGTTTATGGGCCCTGGGCCACGCCTCATGAAGCGCCTAATGTCTCATAATAAGGCAACAATGGCGCGTTACGTTGTTTTTGCATTGGCTTTAAATATTGCTATATTATATAAAATTGATTATGTTAAAATTATATGTATAGGTTTTAAGAAACATTGTATGTTTCGTTTTCATTTTTGAAATAAATTGACTATTTAACTCAAATTAATATAAGAACACCGAACACGCAAATTAAGTAATAGAGACATTTTGAAAGGATGTCCATAAACAGGACCCGATTGGAAGACAGTTCTCAGGCTTTCCTGCTAGTTAGCCTTAGCGATGCGGAGAGAATGTCACTTGAACAAGAGAGTCACAAGAGTTGTTGATTTATTGTTCACATGCAGGTTACTTAGCTTTAAAACTAAGTGTTTCGTGAACAATTACTAAAACTAAAGAGCATATTCAATCCAACCCAGAGCGAAACATAAGCTATCAAATGAAATGTTCTCATCGGTATGCAAATTAAATTCATGCATTTGAACGTCTGTCTCGCTAACAAAGCGCCTGGGAATCGAACCCGTTAAGCCACTGTCAAACCCATGTCACACCACTCATAGTCCATTAACCACCGTTAATTGGACGACGTGCCTCCGCGGTAGAGCCTCCACGAGTTGTGTTGATCGAGGAGTACTCGTGTTACGTCATCAATCTACTTATACGTCATTAACCCATTACTGTCTGAATTTTAGCGAGACCTCTCATTGTACACGGGCACGTAATGCCACACGTCTTGTAAGTAAAGTGAGACAATCTGTTCAACGTACAATCACTTTAACTTTATTCTTGCGAAAAAAGTTTATTCAATTACTTTCTAATAGAAACATATATTATTAAGTTTTAAAGCAAAAGTGTACTGCTTAAATAATTACCAATGCCATAAATATCCCAAATCAATTACAAGAAATAGGGACTTCTCTGTTGCACTGAGAAAGGCGTTCCATGGTTAGTACACCCCACAAGCGCCCCTTAAGGCCTTCCGAGTGCTCCTACTATTTCTTTATAATTGATGTCTGTACACTTTGGTTAGGTATTGAAATTAATAATATTATCAGAACCTAACTATACTCAGGAAATTCTTCAAACTGTATGTACATATATTATGTACATACATAGGCAGTTAAACAAACGTACAATTTGTCACAAATACATGTGTGTGAGTTTTATCAAATTCCTATTATTTTCCCTATCTATTATGATTGAAAATAGCCTTAATTTAAATATGTAAATTGACTCTTTAATATTACCTTTTTGTCTCATAAAGTTGTTAAATTAGTAACTAGTCTGAGTGAGTAAATAAAAATTTAATATTGTGTAGAACACATTCACACTATAACAGTGAAACCAAAGACATATAAATATTATTATAATATCAGTGCAGTGCGCGCCCGTAGCGAAGACCCTATCCACAACTGACGGGCGCATGGGGTCCCCTCAGGAAGCACCGGCGAGAGCGAGCGGCGGCCGAACTAGAACAAACCCGCTATAGAAGGCCGTAAGGGCAGTCCCCGGGCCTGTTGTTAATATGATATGATCATGTCGAGGTTATGGTAAATAACTATAGATAATCATTGAAAAATAATCAGGACCAATAAAGTTATAAACACATTTTACAATTAATGTACTCGTCACGAATATTACATTAATATATCACTGCTCTGTGTCTCATTACTTTTAATTTTATTTTAATTGTAATTAAATACTCATTATAATTCTTACACCTCAAGAGATAAGTATGGTCTAAACTAAATGTTTTTATACCACTTTGTGCTTAGAAATATGTGTGCAAATAAATATGTTTGTCTTTGTAGTCTTTTATATTATTATGATTGATTATTTTGATGAAAACGGATTTCGATGTAATTAAGTAGAGGGTATTTTAACTTAACGTGGAGACTTATTTTGATCCTGAATATTTTATTCTTAGCGCGCGTACTTTAAGGAGTTACTTATATCAACGGAATTGGAAATAGAGATTAGTTAAATGCGTATTAACTGAAGGTTTAAACATTTAGTAGAAAAAGCATTGAACATTAATACTTTCAGTAATAGGTTATGACACGTGCTACAACCCTGCACTCCGTGAATAACTTTGCATATACACAAGCATACATAACCATGCAGCAACCATACATCACTACTGCTATATCTTACATTAGGCTGGAACTTTTCGTGTATAAATAATATTTATAGTTCCAATTTTTGTATTTTTTTATAAATTTTACGCAGGCGAACTCGCGCGCTCTCCCTTGTCTTTTATAAATCAATTTTCTATTAACATATGTACCATATTCAGGTTTAACCAGGACCATACCTCGGCAATCGATGTCGCTTATAACGTTTTTCTATTAAAGAATCATCGAGAAGCATAACACGACAGGCTACGGAAGCAGCCGATGATTCACGAGCGCACAGTAATGTCGGCGCGTGGCCTGTTATTTATGGCCCAATCCTGGTCCCCCTACGCGATATCCGATATAAATATTGTCTCTATGGATATAAGTAATAAAGTAGCGATTGATAATATTTATATGTTTGTGTTCGCTATTGGGCGAGGCGCGGCGACAGCACCTAGCCCGTGCGTGCGGCTGTTCTTGCGATTTTCGTCTATAACATCTTGTAATACGTGATTATTTTGTGTAGCTTGTACGGTTGTTGTCTGTGGGCTATTATCACAGTAACTTTGTGGTCTTCCGTAAGAAATGAAAGAACATTACGATATTTCAGTGGTCGTAATTTGTAAGCCGTTGGGGGTCGGTCGTATATTGTGCGAATCGATAATTGGGATTCAGGTCCCTCTCCGATTGACCTTCTGTTGTAGTTAAAGGAGACTTTATAAAATACCCTTTTATTTCAATTTCTGTATTTACAGGCGTGTAGTTAGTCCCATAGCTCGTAAACATAAGTTATGTTTTTAATAAGCAACGTATGAGCATGCGATGTACCTAATATTAATTAAGTGGTCTCCATAGCCGATAAACATCCATATTTAGCATCAGACTGACTGGAGCAGCCGTCCTCACTGAGCTCTTCTTTCCAATGCTTCTTCGTTTCAATACAAAAGTGGCCGTTGAACAGATACAAGTTGGACTGCGAGAAAAGGAGAAAAAAAAGGAGATTTGGAGGCGTCTTTTGACTTTGAAAAATTGTCCTGCGTAAAGCCTATAATCTCTCTGTTAAAATAGCTGTAGCGAGGTTAATATTACTTCAGAGCCCGAATAATGATGTTATTGTGCAGTCTAATCCGGGCTTAGCTGTTGATGTTTGGCGCCGTGCTAATAAATATAGACCAGACCAATTCAGAATTAAAAGCCTCGTAGAATGATTAAATGAATCCGAGGCTAGACTCAAACCTAGAACAAGATAAACCATTATGACGCACCTTGCTTCACAACGGTATAAGTATAGGTTCAAGCAAATTATGACATTTATGCGGCGTCGCGTTAGCTCTTTGTGTACCAAATTTCATTCAAATTGGTCCAGCCGTTTTCCCGTCGAACAAACATCTAAACATCCAAACACACAATTTTGCATTTATAATATTAGTAGGATGAACCCTTTATATGCTACTAGCATCCGCTCCCGTCTTCGCCTGCGTACCACGCAGGTCTATCACAGTCTTTATCGCGTATCCCATAGAAAATACCTTCTTAATTCAGCTCTATCTAAAGAAAAAAAACGAATAGGTAAATGTAAAAATAGAAAATATCTAGACCTAATCCGTACTGAACCTAAAAACTAAAAAGTTATTGTTGTTTATAAGTCAGATACGTGATATCTTACTTTTAAAAGGGGTTGAAAATTTCATAGAAACTTTCAGTAAAAATGTTTTATAACATAATCTAAATGTCAAAGTTTGACATGATATAAAATGACATGTCAAATTATGTACATACGTGGAGCGCACTGGCTTGTCTTCACACCGAAGTTAAAAAAACAACACAAGAACAAACATTACCGATAAAAAGTAATAAAAAACTCCACAGAAGCTCGTCCCGCGGCGTTGGCCGGGATCTGTGAACGGAGTTCTGTTCGTAGGCTTGGACGAAAAATATCGATAGCTTAAATATATTTATTTTTTTCATAATATTATGGATACGTATAATACCGAAATTTTAAATCTCGATGTTTGATATCAATTTCTGTTTTAATCCAGTTCTTTTTAATATTATTTCAAAGTGCATGTTAGTATTCGGCCTTTAAAACATCAGACGAATTATTTTACAACCAGTTTTTTGCTCACACTTACGAATTTTGAATATTTTGGCATTACAAATAATTTTTGTAAGAAAATACCTTCGACCTAATAAATTATATGTTTTGGGTGATAATTATCAATACTGTAAATACGAGTACGGTTGGTACGATCAATATTGTGCTCCAGCTGTCCGTCCCTGCCGCAGCCGCAGCTCGGAGCTAGTCTCGTCCGCGGCTTTGCTTCACTTACACTCGGGCGAGCGGCGGAAGGGGCGGAAAGTTAGCGTTATTACGATGTATTGACTATAGCCAAGTCGGAATTGGGAAAATGTTGTGAAGCGTGCGACCCACTTGCTTGGAACTTATTTAAAGGCAGCCGGGAAGAAAATACGTAGCTACCGTACTGACTCAACTGAACTCGCAACTCGAATAAATTATATCACTTGTACGTTGATTGCAAACTGCTGCGAGGTGTAGCTACTTAGAATGTTGTCTTGAACGGTTTACATTGTGTATACATGTAACTATATATATGTATTTTATAAAACTATTCGTATTTCGCGTAGTCGCATTAAATTAAAGGGAAATATGAGGATTGAAACTAAAACACAATAAGTACGTAATTTCGGAATTTATTAATAGTTCTGCACGAAACAAAACTTATAACCGTGGCATTGAAACTGAACAAGTATTGTCATGTTTCGAAATATTAATATGACATGTGGCAAGGTAAGGGAACTATAACATTAAGGTAAGATGCAAGTTAACCCGGCTACTGCGACCCGTGGAAAACATTAACAAAAACCATAAGTAGGTCTTTATGTATGGTATGTTTATAAAAAAGGTAAAATAATTGAATCGCTCATTTCAAAAACCACAAATGTCTCGTTATTCTCAAGCTTTTTCCTTTGCTACAAACGATTTTCTAAGGTACTTGCATATTCTGGGCGAATCTATGTGTTTTAAATATTACCTTAAAATGTTACAAAGTAAGTCACGTTCATTACTTGAACATAAATTCGTGACGAGTGATTCTTACACTAACAATCAGGAAGCAGTAGTCTGAAGCTTAACGGAAATTACATTGGTCTTTTCTTTAGTAGGTACTTGTAAGACCAGTATGCATGTATTAAATTAATCTGTTACACATGCACTGGAACCAAGAAGTCCAGTGAGGCGTTCAAGCACTAGGTTTAAAAAGTAATACTTTGGCCAATATTAAACGTTTACCCTACACCTATTGGCCGACGGTTGTCTTGTCAAACTTCAAGAAGCCTATTTCATATAAAAAAGTAGGCTTTTCATTGTTATAAATATAACACACATAGGTATATTATAACTACATGAATCATAAGAATATTTTGTTAAAACAATATCTTAACAACTCTTCAAGAATGTGTTTATTGACACAAAAATTAGCTTCTAAATATTAAAATTTAATTATTTCCTAAACTCTATGTGGTTTAAATGATCTTTGAAATGTCTGATTCAATTAGTTTTAACAATTAGATTAGTTAATTAAACAGTAACACGGTTAGAAGGGGCATTTACGATGAATCTCAACAAGTACAAAATATAAAAATGCTAGTGTAATTAATACTTCACAACTAAACAATTAACGCTACCTCGTCCACATTATTCTAACTAATAAATTAAAATAAACCTTAATACTAACACATTATGGACCATATCTGAATAAAAATAAATATTATTATGGTTATTAAAACAAGATGTTTCGTGATGTATTCCTTAAATCGTTCTATTGAAGACAGTCTTAAAATATTCCTTAAAATTATTTATCACGTAAACACACTCCGCTTAGTGCTGTTGCAATACAGACATTATGCTGTGATTTGTACGGTCCATATTTCTATGAAGGCATTTAAATCGAAAATCAGTCAAGTACAGTACAAGTGCCAAGGTTCCCGACGTAGGTCCAGTATAACTGTCAATAATATCGCAAGTTGAAGTTGCATTTGTATATTTCGATTTAAATTTGAATTTAGAACTGCCCGGTTCTAACGCAAAATACGATTTAACGCAACGTACAGAAAAACAAAACTTTCTAACTTTATCGCACCTTAATCGCAGCAATGTAAGCTTGCATGGATAAAGTGCTTCTGCATGAATAACAACTAGGCTGAACACATTATAGCAACGCCTGCGATAATATTCACCGATATAAACGCACCCTTGGAAGCCATAATTTAGACACAATGGAAATTATCAGCAGCAACAAATATCAATGAATTGACACTTCACACAACACTATAACATTAAAAGGAAAACGGCAAAATAATTCGTATGTATTCAGATTACATTTCACTATTAGAAATGGTCGCGAGTTCAATTTATAAAGACAAAGATTTGAACAATATTACTTATAGACGATCTTCCCGGACTATTACATGGCTATTTTCAGAAAAGAGCTCTTCTTGGTGTTGCTAAAGCCAATAGGCGAAGGGGATCCACTGACCATCAGGTGAGCGTATCTAGCGGCATCACACGTAAAAAAAATTTACAAAAAAAATTCTTAGAGCCTAATTTACTGGTCCTCGAATGGAGACCACGTCTCGGCAAAAGGAGCGCAGGTCGCCCTCCGACCAGGTGGACTGGTAACCTGAAGAAGATAGCGGGAAACCGCTTGATTCTAAGAATCAGGGATGAAGAAGAAGATGGCTTCACGGCAGATCTCGAGTATTGTCTG
>DWNH01001115.1:0-12135 GCA_018249895.1 Tiana niger
TTCATCACGATGTTTTCCTTCACCGAAGAATAAGTGATAATTATTGTATAATACGCACATAACATTGAAAAATTAGAAATTCAACCACTAGGCTATCACTGCTCGGCTATCAATAATACTTGGTAAATATTACGTGAGACTGAGTAAACTATTTTCGTGGAATTAATATAATAATGATAACTTTCGTCTTTATAAAGTTTACGACGACTTTCCTCCCTAATGTAATTAAACAATTATACAACGAGTAAACATAAGATGGTCGCCTCGTATTTAGTAAACTCCGTCACACTCTTCTTCCGAAACACAATAAATTGCTTCACGGTAGATTTAGGTGTGGCATAGGTAAGTCACTAAGTTAGTCTTCTATTCGCGTTCCGCTATGCTACTCCACTCTTCGTCCTAGCCCTCAGTAACATCAGCCGTCGTGTGCACGCAATTATCACCCTACTGTTCGGTAAATTGTGCTTTCATAGAACGCGCATAAATTGTACGTACTAAAGCTATCACTGGACATTTATTTTCGAATCAGATTAATGAAACGTACATTCTAACATGAGAATGCCATCTACTTACCACACAGCGTCCGAGACAAGTTTTATAATGCCTTTTAACTTTTAAAGTCGGCTTCTTGATGAACATAAATTACCGATTAAGGCTGTTATTGCTTATCATATTCATTTTCTACATTAATCATAGTATGGGAATGCGACATTTAATTTTACTCTTATTGCTTTTTGTACGCGTTTGCTCGTGCGTCAAGGACTTCGCATTTACATTTAGATTGTTGCGATACAAGCTTCTGTGTTTCAGGTGTACCTAATTCGCGGAGTGTGCTAATGTTGTTGGTACGTGAGTCTACCGATGGTCTTATATGTTTGCTTTGCTTGAGTTTTACTATATACTTTCTTACGAATATAACGCATTCGTATATTGCTTTTCTTGTTACATTAGTGAAGTCAAGGATTCAGCATCCATTATTGTTAGCCCAAATAGTATGCAGTATTTGGTCGAATATCAATTAAATAAAAAAACACACACACACATATGATGAATTTGAGTAAGTACGTATGCTAAAGCAGTGCCTTTTGTGAAGCTTTTAACGGACATTATTTTAATATTAGTATTGGTAAAATATAATGCGATGAAATTATAGACAGATACAGTTTGTCTGTTCGACGACTTACTCGGTAATGTAACAGATACGCCTTCGGTTACACTGCAATAGGAGAACTCATTTACCTATCACGCGCAAAATGTAGTCTGTCGATCCTTATGATGAAGCGGTTACTATTCCGGTTCACCATTCGAGGGACCCTGGGATCGAATCCTGATGATGATGATTGATTAATTTAGGAATTAATCTCCTAAGATTAATTAAGACTTCTGTTGCCGGTTCAGGAACCTGGGGATCGATTATTGAATGAAAAATTTGAAACCATAAAATCGACTATCACCTTAGCCAATCTTACATATTGACGTCAAATTTTGAATAAGCCTCGGTCGCTCGTAAATCAGTAAAATTAAATTTTGTCTGGATTTTGAAATATTGGTATTGGAACTATAAATTTTACTCCGTCAACTATCTCCAAGGCCTGTGGTTGAAATTCTTGAATTGCGGCCAAAATTGGCTGAAATTTTTGAGTAGCATATTGTAGCTGTATATAGAGTAGCTGTGCCCGCGACTTAGTTCCTGTGGTAGTCAATATTACCATAGTTTTTTCGTAATACATAGCTTTAGCATAAGCAATACTCATTAGTTAAGACGCGGTTTTTCCTGTGTAAATCCCGATCCCGTGGGAACTTCTGGATAAAAAGTAGCCTATAACCTCCAATATCTTCCTGTGAAAGTTCCATTAAAATCGATTTAGTTGTTCCAGAGATTAGCTTGGACAAACAGAAAGACAGCCTGACGACGGTAGGCAGCCTGTGGCAAGGAAGCATTTCCTTAGGTTAGATTCATGTCCAACTTTAAGAATAAAACGGAAAGTAAAAATATAAACGAAACTGGACTGGTTGACTTCAATGTCCAAACATACAATCGTATGATAGGCTATGTGTTTTTATTTTTTAAATATTAAGGCGCTAAGAGAGCACTCCTCTAAGACCGGCAACGCATCGGCGACTCCTCTGGTGTTGCTCATGTTCATAGGCGACGGTGACCACTTGCCATCACGTGGCCCGTCTGGCAAGGTTTAAGTTATAAAAAAATATTAAGGATCCATTATACTGCAACGATTTTAACAACAGATCGGAGTAAATTTTGGTCATAACTCGACATCCTATACGGGTATTATACATCTAGAAAATAATTTAAAAAAGTTATAATGAAAAGATTTGTAGTTCAAGTAAAAATATTAAATATCAGGTCTTAAAATTACATTAAAAAGTTAAACATTAAACACATTGCATAGTTAAATATATGTACATACATATATAGATATTACCGCTCAATGCATTAACGACTTAACCGTTTAGTCGAACTAGGAAACTCATGAAAAGATTTGTTAGCAAATTAAATATTATCAAGTAAAAAATATTAAATATCAGGTCTTAAAATTACATTAAAAAGTTAAACATTAAACACATTGCATAGTTAAATATATACCTATACTTATAGATACTACCGCTCAATGCATTAACGACTTAACCGTTTAGTCGAACTAGGAAACTCATTTACTAGCCATTACTGGAGGCAACTACAGTAAGTAGATTAAAATGCATGCCAAAAGTTTAAATTTATGTACCGGACGCGGTCTTCAATTAAACTTGTTACAACTGGTACGTGGTAAAAGTAATTTAACGTTATTTAACAGGATGCATTTCATGGGGACTTATTTATACTCGTCAGTCTAGTGTCAGTTTATCTATACCTACTGTCAATTTAGTGTTCTTGATAATTTTTGAGTACCAATTTACGTCATTGAATTTTTTAACAGTTTTTGCAGTCAGAATCTTTGTTTGTTGTTTTTTAATAATTAATATATTGTTCTGTATTTGTCAGATATCTAAATATCAACATACAGAACCCAAACGAATCACTATACCAAATCCTACTCATCAATATTTACCATCTTCTATAATATTCCTTTGAATAATCCACTTATTCCAATGCCCATGAGAAATTGCCGCATAAGAATTTTCTCGCTGAAATTTTATGTTGATTACCTAACTTCGTATTGTTTTGTTTTTCGTGAACGCAGCATCTGTCGTTGGCAAGCCATGCAATGGACTCGTTTCTATGCTCCAAACGAGTATCTCCGTCCTAAATATACCATTTAAATTCAACAGCAGTAACCATCTCTTTTTCCGACCGTCATAGCCTATTTATTGTTCTCCTTTATGGCGATTCCTTGACTGTTTCTCGATCCCACATACTTTAAATCGTCTGAATGACAGCTTTATTTGGTACACTGCCTTGTTGGAATCACAAATTAAAACAAATTGGAGAGAATTCCGCTTTTTAGTAGACTTGTTTAGACAGATCATAACGATACCTTAACGCCTTTAAGCTTTTTGAGTATTAAGTTTCCTATTACCTGAGAGTGACACTGTTAATGATGCTTACGACAGACGTCAATTAGATCAATCAGTTTCAAACGAGTGACAGTAATTGACTGATCAGTAATAAGATACTTTTGATTACATAACTTTGATCAATTTATTATATTATCAATAGTAAATTAAACTTCTCTCAGACTTCAGAGACAGGTCACTGAAAAATATATTACGCGCAATGGATATCGATAAACTTAATCTTTACAACACACAATAAAGTAATCCCTAAAAGCTCCCTCATTGAGAGATAGCGTTAATGAATTTCTTTCATTGAGTATTCACAAAGGCGACGGTATCCCGCTTGGATGTGAATCGGCCGTGATTTCAACAGAAAAAAAATAAACAAACCACTGCCGCATCAAATTGCGCGGAGTGAGTGCGAAGCGAGGTCCCGCGAGCACTTTCTCATGCAAAAGTCGAACGGTTACTTGAATTCTTAGCTGAAGCACTTGTCGGTTTTACGAGCGTAGAGCGATTTAATCCACTTAAAACGCAGAGCACAAACTCAACTCAGAGCCGACAAAGCTCTCAGCTGCTCTCATTTAAAAATGGAAATAAACCCCCGGCCATCTTTGACTCGACGCGAGACCGCTGGATGAATTCTAAGTGCGCTTCTCCACTGGCTAGCTGCCGATTCTTTTCAATTTGACGGACCGTATCCTGCTGGTACAGAAGAACTGTATCTTCGTTAAGTCTTGCTAGCTTCTTAGACACTGTTACTTAATTAAGTTGCTTTAAAAGCTTAAGATTGTTTAACTCTTTCTTCTGTCCTGGAAGTTTTTAATCCAAACTTAGCGATGGAGGTTTTTTTTGAAAGACTATTTCTGTTACCCTCAATCTGTCTTTTCATTAATAATTATTTTATGTGTTCTAATTTTGCTGATACATTTTTTGAGATCCCGTGAACTGTACTATATTATTAAGACATAATAAATTATTTAAGAAATGGGAAGAAGGCCATGTTATGAAAATAAATATTTCAATAAAAATCTAAATAGAAATCCTGAGGCGCGGTAGAAGCGCAATCGTGCCGAAACGGTTTTGCGGAGGCGCCGTGTTTATCTAGGGGAAACAGGGAATTACTCGCCCGCGGACCATGTCTTTGGTTTCCAAGTCTTAATGAAAGAGTTCGTTTACGGCCGAGATTATTTAGCTTTTGTTTATTTTGTTACTCTCTGGCCTTCCGTGGCGGTCGACTTAACTTGCTCCCTCGGTGTTATTAACTTTGATTTTCTGCGCAGCATCAAAAACATTTTACTTAAGCGCTATCACGGTGTCTCTGGGACTTGTCTAAAGTGTAACTGCTATGTAGTGTTGTGCTATACTTTTGAATTTGTTGTCTTTTTTGCGATAAAGTTGAAATTGCTTTATTGCGTACATTTTCCTTGCATAAGATGAACCATCTTAAGAATGCCAAAGTTACGAATACCAATCTCAAGAATGCGGAGATTGCTTACGTTACACATGTACTTATTTGTCTAGCATCATTATAAAAATGATAACTAATAGAAACGCCCAATACTGCTAAATTTAGTAGAAATGAAATGTACGAAATGTGTAGGTACTTAATTTAACAACACAACAACTTTTTACTACTCGCAAAATGTAGGCACTAAAATGCCTCACCAATTAAGAAAAACAATCTTCTGTTCCCGTCCTTTTGTTTTGCTTTCCCTACATTTATAGCATGGCAAGGTAGCTGTAGTCTCAGCCTGTAACTATAACAGTACATATCTGTACTACATACATATTTATGTACATATATATTGTAGTTTGCAAATTGGTGTCTAGGGGAGTGTGCAGTGCTCTTTGACACTTTAGTCTAACTATAAAGTATGGGGTTCGTCTGTAACATACTGTTATTACGATGAGAAACTGTCATTTACATACATATGTTTTATATATGTTATGTAACTTAACTTTAGATATGAATGATCCATAATAATTTTAACATTACAACGTTCACTTATATTTTAAATATTGAATAATCCTAATGTCAATTGTCCGTGTTATTTGTAATTAATATTAACTTAATTTTGTTTTTCCTTAAACTAAACCTTTTTTTTGTAATTTCACTTTTATAGAAGTTATTCTTAATATATTATAGTTTAATTAAACTGATTAATGTAAATGTAATTGCTATTATATACGTTTGGTAGCTTTATTTAAATAACGAAGACTTTTGACGTAGCAATAATTTATAAGACATTAAGCCTTAACTGCTCCGAAATTGCCCAATTAGAAAAATCCTGCAACACTTTAATTGCGCATAGTCAAACAACTCCAAATTTTTCCCTATTTTAAGGCAATTGTTTCACTGCTTGCGGAAAAGGAAGCGACTGTAAATTTATTTCTGAAGTATCTGAAAACGAGTAATGTAAATTTTATTGAACATGAAAGTATAAACTTTTTGTGTTAATAGACAGAACATTTGGTATATTTAGATAGTAATCTACAATTTGCCGCTTCATAATCATATGTCTCATAACTAGGTACATAATTATATATTTATTATTAGGATTGATTGTATCTTAGTCATAATTTAAACAAAATTTTAATATGAATTATGTTGGAATTTTAAAAGGTTTTGTGTATTAATTATATTAAATATTATCTAACTACTAACATAGTTTATAAGGAACTTTTTGTTATTAACAGTATGGGCCTCAATAGCCTGAAATTAAATAAATAATAACAATGTTCACCTGTTTATCAATTTAAGCTTCGAAATTTTTTCGTTTTTTACCCTTCTAAACAATTTACACCGCAAACGTTTACTATTTACGATGAAACAAGTCAGTGATTCAGTCCTGGTGATTTTAATTACCTCCTTTTCCATTTTTTCCTTCACGTTTTCAACGGAAATTGTGTGGAAGGAAGGGAGCTTGAGGGAATGGGTTTGCACGTACCAAACAATTACTGATTTAATTCTCACTTGTTACATTATTGTGGTGGTTGCATGAATTGTCTTGCTCAGACTGGCTGTTCCGTTGTAAGGGTTGGTTGTCTCTTTCTTTTATTTATATCTCATTTCTACTTTTTCATTTACCTTTCAAGTAGTGTTTTCCTCGCCTTATTTGTCGTAAGTAATATCAAATTACAATTTCATTCAGATTAATATTTTCCTAAGAGGTCTTCTTGTATTGTTGTTTACAATAAAACTGGATGAAATTACTGGACGTTAGATATTCTTCGAAGAAAAAATTTTCTTTTTGTCGAAAACGTTCGATTTTTTCAAGCACAGGTATAATTATCAATTTGAAACAAAAATATGCATTATTTAAAGTATTTTTTCTTTAACAGGATGGCGACCGAGGTTATTTGGAAGGTCTCGCATCGCGCTACGCGGACCTCTTCCCGACGCACTACGGCGATGTCCTCGACCACCTCGAGGAATTGAGGAGGCACGAGTGGGATGAGATGTCTCCAAGAATGAGAGTCCTCGGCGGCCCTGGAACTCCTCAAACACCTCCATCGGCAAGTCCTGGTTCCTTAGCTCTGACCAACTTGACAACGTCGCATTCTCAGCCAATCTACGTGCCTGGGAAGTACTCGGTGAGTGGTTATAGGTCCCACCTGATGATAGTCCCACCCGACTCCTGCAGCTCGTAGATAAACAAAATTGGATAGAACGAACTTCCCAAGGTCACGCACCCGTCCAAGCATTTCTGCTCAGCAGAAGTAGGTATCACGGTAGTACCCTTACATTTGCGCCCTTCACATTGGTTTGCTCGTAATGTGTTGCATGCCTGTTGTCTGTAGATGTTGTTATAGACTTTAGATAAGATTGTGTAAGTTGAACTATAATTTGTGTAAGTCATCGGTTTCGCTATTTGGGACATTGTTTTGCCAATACAGTTTCTGAATTTCGAAACCATGATTGCGTCATTGATTGATATTAAACCAAGGTTAAGTTTTGAAATTTGGACATCAAAATTTAACTTCTAGTTGTATTAATTTTGATAGAATCAATTATAACTCAGTGAACAGGTATTATTATGTCACATATTTGTTACGAAAATTTAAAATGTCGTAAAGTAGGGTATCAGTAAGCTTGCGGTAACAATGAAAAATATGCAAATTTGAGTCCTGGAGGGTGTATTTTGAGTATAAGCATTTTCTAAGTATGTCTTTACCCGCATCGCATTTGTTTTTCTTAGTAATTTGAGAACCGTGGATCGATCTTCATAATACAAAGAGGGTGATTTGATACCCCTCATTACCCTCGGGCGGACGAAAACAATATTTATTGAAATAAGATTTTACGCAATTTTTAGTGAAAAAAACTTCAATTATATAGTTTACGTAATGGTTTTTGTTGAGATTTATGGATATTAAACACGAAATTTAAATAAAAATAAAAAATATTTGTATATAATTTTCGTATGTCTTTCGTATTATAGTAATGTCTTTATTTTCGAAAATTGTATTTGATTAACATTTATGCAAACTAAACACAAACGAGATAATTAGTTCAAAAATCGCGTGTGGAAATACGCTAAAAATACCTCAAATAAATGAGAGTATGATAGATCATATTCGTACTGCATCTTGCAAATAACTAGATGCAGCCTTCATAATAAAACCTATCATCAAAAACTGTTTCAAAAGGATTTACTAGTAATTTCAAGTACGCGTCTCAAAGCTTAGAATACAACTGAAATTGTAAAGTAGTGTTTGAGGAAGGTATTTCTCGGGGAATGTCTGCTAAAGTTATTGCTCGCCGAAGTATTGTGAAGCATTTATCGGTCAAATTGATTATAATGAGTCAATTCCATTCGTAGTACTGCAACAGAATGTAGCCATTATTCGATTGTGGCAAGCAGTTAATTAAAATAGCAACCGTACTGCCAATCTATAAGTGTTGGAATGTTCCACGCGATTTCAAATCCACAATTGGTCTGTAGAAATTGAAATAAGCTTGAAACACAACATGGAAAACTACTTAGGTCATGCTTTCAGGATAATTACTCGTGTTTATAATAAAGGTTTGTAAATTTTCTATGTTACTGTGATTTATGATTCTAACTCACTGCTGGTATGAAATAGAGTTCTTAATATTTTAACAAATAATACACAATATGACAAAAAGGAGGTTTAATACAATTTAGTTCAGTATATTTCGCATCATCACGAACTATTCGTCCTAGTCCAGTGAATTACAATATGCACAAATTCGAAGATACCAATAAATAAAGAAACTCCTCGACAACGAGTGTGTTGTATCATGAGAAGTAGAATATTAAAATATTTCTTTTTCAACAGCCATCAAGCTGCCTCACAGACAAGGAAGAGGACGAGATCTACGGCTTCGGGTACGGAGTATTCGGGAAACAAATGCTGCAACGGCAACAGCAGCAGAAGCAGTTGTTGCTCGCGCAACCCACGCAGCCTTTGATACACAATCAACAGCATAACTATCAAAGGTAAGCTGATTTACGTGTAACTACTATTAACAACTATACATTAATTAATATAGGCTGCCGCCGGAAGTACCACCGCCACGCCCAATTCTACCGTAAAGTAATTTATTGTGTTTCGGAAAGAGGGTGTGGGTGCCAGAGTTCACTAAATACGAGGCAGTCATCTTAGTCCTCGGAAGTCGCAGAGCATCTATTTGCGATCTCAGGTAGGACTAAGGTACTGCATGAAGTTGGAAATGGATGTCCTTTTGCAGTGACCACTTAACATCAGGTGGCCTGCACGCTTGTTTTCTACTTTTATTCATTAAAAAAAATATATACCTACCTAAATATATAACAATAAACAAACGTATATTTGTATATACACATGATATTGAATGTAGCTCAGTAAAATAACTGTCTAAATAACAATATTTCATCCACACTTTATTGATTTCGCATAAAGTAAATCAGATACGAATAAAATATCGCGAAGTGACATCTCTAGTGGTAAAGCGCTTTGCACACAATCCGGTTTTACGTTCGACCGACCATATAATATTTCAGGAAAATAAACGTCGTGATAAAAATGAGAATGGTTTTGAAAACTTTAAAAAATATCGTTTAATCGGGGTCAAGATAATATTAGGATTTTATTATCTTAAGGAGCTTTTAATAGGTGGTAGGCTGCAACCCATAGAGGTTGCAGTGACCACTTAACACCAGGTGTACTGCACGCTCGTTTGCTACTTTTATTCAATAAAAAAAAATCAAAACCATCTGCTCGCTTGCTCGGTAACATTTCTAAAATTCAAAAAATATCACGACCATACGACATTGTCTCTTTAGTTACATAGGTAAGAACTTGATTTCTTTTACCAATGGAACCGCGTCACTGAAAACGTACGTCGCAGGATCGTACCTGAACGCGTCTGCAAACCGCCTTAACATGTCATCCGTAGACAGATAAATTTCAATTGTGTAAACGAACTGTAGGCGTTCGGCACATAAACATATTGACTCGATAGAATATGCGTAAGGAGCTCCGTATCGGAACTAGGCATCGCTATCGGAGGCGTGAATGTCGGTTCGTCCCTATAATAATCACAAATCAATGTAATGTGTTTACTCCTACGCATATTAATTGTACACACATCGAAGTTGAACGGTTGTTAGTCTTGTTTGGTTATGAGTCCCGTGGATCGTAAACCGTTAGGTAATGTGAAAATATGCATCTCAGTAGGAGCAAGATGGTGAAACTAGATAAGTCTATGATGTAGGTTATATGTTGAGGCGTTGATATGTTATGAGGATCCTTAGTTTTCAAACTAGGTAGATATTTACCACACTAGATGGTAACCCAATTCTATCGTAAAGCAATTTATTATGTTTCGGAAAGAGTGTATGGATGCCGGAGTTCACTACATACGAGGCTATCATCTTAGTCCTCAGAAGTAGCAACGCATCTTTTTGCGATCTCAGGTACGACTAAGGTACTGCCTGAAGTTGCAAGTGGATGTCCATGGGTTGTAGTGACCACACCAGGTGGCCTGCATGCTCGTTTGCTACTTTTATTCAATTAAAAAAAAACTTTAGGCAGTTTCACACATACAGGACCGCTGTCGCCAATCGAAGTTCCGATTTCAATTTAGATTACACGTTAAACATGCGGCGTAAAAGCTTATCTAACGAGTACACCTGTTACAGTCGAAATAATTTATAACCGCACCCAACTCATGTTGCGACCGCAAATAATTTAATATACCGTTTCAAGAACAGAATAGGGGCGTTTTTGCTTCGTTTAATCGTTACAGTCCATTATAAACCCTTAATTGAGGTAACACTAGAATTCAAGGCTAGCACTTAACGCCAGGTAGACTGCATGATCGTTTACTACTTATATTCAATAAAACACAAAATTCTGTTACAACTTAGTACTAGGTATTTACGATAAAAATATGTAGTAATAGATCCAGCACGGTAATAGTTCAAAACAGAACACATGTGACAACTAATGCTAGCAAATTTATAATCTTGAAACAATTATGCACAGAGTAGGTACCGTGTCATACATATTCATGCGGATAAATGGATAAATCTACCCGGCAGATTTAAAACCGTGTTATGATTACGTTTACAAATGAACTAATGTAGATCACGGGTTGAATAGCCAGTTCTCCGTACTATGGTGCCATAAATTACAGTGAATAGACGATGTTGCAGCTATGACGTTTAGAACCGCGAGTGGAACTAGACAGAGCGCTGGCGATTATTTGCGTTAATTATATATTCGTTTATTTTTGCATGTACATTTTGCCTTAAAAGGTTATGTACTTAGTTTATATGTAGCATATCATATTTATGATTTTAAGTATAATAACACTGGTAAACTTTAATGCGTAGTATATTTTCGAAATAAAGTTTGACAAATTGATTGTTTATCAAAAGGAAGTGTATCGTAAATTTACTCACTGTTTCTTTTTATTGATACTTTAGGATAACATGTTTGAAAATATCCAAAAATATCCGAAATTGAAAATATAAAAATATAATTTCTTAATTTACAAATAATAGGCCCATCATGTATTCACTATTTAGTAGTTTTCAGCAAGCGATAAAATGTAACGTAACTGTGGCTGATTTCAAAGGAGTTTTCTTAGTCGTCTTCTTTTGACCTAACTAATCTAAAAGAGCGCTCAAAGCTGATGAGTGATCGGTTTTTTTTTTAAGTGGATTAAAATCTCTTGTATGATAATGACAATAAAAATGAAATAAAACATTTCACAACAACTAATTCTCTTTCTAAATTTCACAACAAATTAATTCTCTGCATAAAAAGCACGTGAAGCTATAAACGTCGATAGAAGCCACAACATACGGAACACTTAAAAAACCTATAGTGTTCATAAAATATTTCATCAAAAACATAAATGGCTCTTAGACTAAACTCGCAAATCCTTGCTACAAGAAGCGATATAAATTTCAATTAATGTGTTTGGTGACTACAGAAATAATTATTTCAGGCAATGCCGGCATTGTTCCGTTAAATATATTATTCTCCCTTATACAGTATCTAAGCTGAGCATCAAATAAATCAGCTGAGATACGTCTGCATATCGAAGGAGGAAATGTGATCGGATCATTGAAAGAGATAAGTTAAGAGGTATAATTGATTTTG
>DWNH01001116.1:0-12131 GCA_018249895.1 Tiana niger
ACTCGTACGCGTCACTATCAATCCACCGCCAACTGCTTACACTTTATATTAAATTTATTTCATTACATTAATAAATTTAGCACGATTTAACTCAATGTGATGTGTTTAATACTAATAAAACACCACATTAACTTAACATGTTCAAGGCAAATAAAACAAAACAATACTATATAAAACTCACTTTTATTTTTATTATAAAATATACTTATGCATATCTAAATATACATCACAATAAATATACATAAACTTCTTCTAAAATACTTACACATCGCTTATAAATTCGCATCGAGATCGCACGCTACGAATAGCTTCTTCCACAGAGTAGCTAGCGTAATTCTTTTAATGCTTTCTCTCTCTACTCTAAATCTTCTAATGTTTTCCTTCTCCACTCTACAGAGCAGTGTGATAGGCGCGCTGGGGCGCATGCTGAGTACCGGCGCGCTGAGTGACGTCACACTCAGTGCCAGTGGCACTTGCATCAAGGCACATCGTTTGGTCCTGGCATCTTGCAGCCAATACTTCGCGCAGCTGTTCAAGGTATGGACTGTTATCTGCGATCTAAATTGATTAGGAACTGTTTTCGGTTATGAAGACCCATATGTAAAAATCATACTCACCATGGTTTGTGTTTTAAGACATCTAAGTTGACCGTTTTACTTAAAAAGGTTTTGTTTTGTTGTAACTGCTCTGTAACCTTCCACGGCAATGCTGTGGTACAGTTAATAAATGTTACACGTGTTTTTTTACCTATTCTGTATGTAAAGTTTGATAGGACTTTAGGGACTTTAGTGCTACTTGAGTGCAAATTTAGATGGAATAGCCAAGGATTGCAGAGACCGCTTAATACCATGCGAAGTGCATGCAACTTGTACCCTATAAAATCTTTGCATACCAGGTAGAAATATTGAAGGAACCGTATAAAAAATCCACAGGAAATCGAAACGGAGAACAATACATTGGTCATCGTGTTAGGATGCGAGGCAGTGGAACTGAACCTTCTTCTCACCTTTATGTACACGGGCGAGGTGACAGCCTCCAAGAAGAACTTGCCGTCACTGCTCAGGCTCGCACAGACCCTCAAAGTATCTGGACTGACCGACGCCGACACAGTGAGTAGGTTGTTCTAACATTCTATTTTTATTCTATGCTTACTTTTACCGCTGATATAAGACTGTCCGTTGGTTTTCTAACAGCAGAATTTTATCAATCCAGCTTACTAAATAAAGAAAATAGGTTTTAAGCTTTCGTGTAAGCTTAAAGCTTCATCCATCCATCCATCAGCCTTTAGTTGTCCACTATTGGACATAGGCCTCCCCTAGTTGGCGCTACTCCGTCCGGTCCTGACCTTAAAACTTATTGTACGTAAAACCTTAAAGTTGCTTGCAAGTTTTTTGCAACAAAAATAACTGCTAGATTTTTGCCACAAAAAAAAACTATACACTTCTTAAATACTAATAACTTCCATTTTCTCGACAGAATTCAACACTGACCCAGACTGAACCCGACCATCCTGACTTTGCTGATTCTCCAACGTTAGATAATCAAGACCAACAAACAGATTTTCTCGCTTCAGAAAACTCTGACAGCAACAAGATCAACTTGGAAACACAGAATGAGCTCAAGGAATCAGACTTTAGCGAGACCAGGATCGAGAAGGATAGGCTAAGCAAATTGGACCAGATCGTTCAGAATTTGTACAGTACTCATAAGATTGGGAACATCGCAGCTGCAGCGTCTGCTCCTGCGATACAGAGTTTAGGAGGTTAGTACGAATAACTAATTTATTAATCAAGTAACAGTACTTGATTACTATTTTATCCGACAAATCCTTGTCGGAGGTGGTAGACTAACGCGATCGAGAAGGCACCATTATACCATACCAGGAACTTCAATTTCTACCGTGAAGCAATTCGAATTGGTATTGGTGCCATAAATTTATGGCATTTCGAATGTAAGGTATGGTAGCCACTTTCAATACATAGTAACCATCTGAGATCTCAAGTAGCAACGCATCAATGTACCTACTACCCTAGATAGGATTATAATTGTAGTACTGCCTGTAATTGAATATTCAATCATTTCTATTTACGTACTAAGAACAGGTAAAAAAGCAAAACAGTGATTTGTAGATTTTTTTTTATTACAGAAACAGCAAACTTGTAAAAAGTATATTAACTCAGTTATAATTATGTTATTATCATAAAGAACAATAGAATTCCAAAATAACTCTAAAATTACAGAATTGTCCGAATCCTACGACAGAAAATGGCGTGCGAACAGCTCAGTGTGCACAATATGCAACAAACGGCTCAGCAACCAGTACAACTTGCGCGTGCATATGGAGACGCATGCGGGGCGACGCCATGCGTGCCGTGCGTGCAGTCACGTGTCGCGTTCACGTGACGCATTACGCAAACACGTCGCGTACAGACATGCGCCGGCCACGCTTAGAGATAGACGTGATATGTGATGATCATACATGAAGCGACTACAGAAATTTAGTTTAACAAGCGGATAAAAGACATAGGCCTAGCAAACGCTATGAATAGAATCACTTTATTAAATCTTACACTCATAATTCTATTTGCATACACGTCATAATACGAAATATGTACAATAGAGAACAATGTTATTAAAAGGTATTACTGAACTTCAGAAATTATCTGACACTTCAGTGAAATGTAAACTGTAGATTGACTTAGCGTGGCGAGGTCTTTAATATAATAATACTATAAAAATAAATAAGTACTTACTAGATACGGCGTAGCTTAATTTTTTTCTGTAAGGTTATGTTTTATTTAGTTTCGAATGACACTACCTAATGAAGTTACCATAAATTGTGGCAAAGTAAATCTTGTTATTTAAAAAAAATAAGAAAAATAAACCATTAAAGGTTGCCATAAATCTTAGCTTCGGTGGTTACAAAATACGTACTAAATTATTACAAATATCAGTCATTGCCAGTAACAATATTTAAATACCGATCGTTATGGCAGTGTTCAAATTATACATTTTTACACTTTTTATAATCTTTGACAGTCATTATAATAATTATCTGGGTACTTTATATTGTACTTAGAGTTATTTATCTATTTTATTTTCTTATCTTTTTGCATGTTTAATATTTGACATGTCTATTTATTATCAATTAATATATTCCGTCCAATGACAGTCCGCCGATTTTTGTGCATGTTTTATCGTACGTTTGTATATATCCTTTAATAATTTACACATTACATGCTATAGGTATCCTTCAAGTTAAACACTCAACTATACTCTTACTGTCTATTTTCATAGAAAAGACAAAGCAAAGACATTTTTCTGTATTTTTCTAGTTTTTTTTAACCTTTTGTTATAAGTTCTTTTTTAATATAAGTTGAAATGGGCATTGAATGAGTCACCCGTTTGTAATTTTTATTAAATTTAATAGATCGAACGAAACATAAAAACATTTTTTAATCAATTTTTACTAACACCGTTGCGCAATAAAAAAACTTATATAAAATTTAATTTATCATTATTACAAGAAATTGATATAATTTTAAAATACAATTAATGTAAATTACAACCTAACTATTTAATTGAAACTGTGAACTGAAAATATATTTTTATTAATTTAAAACGGTATCTATATAAAAAAATTCCCCCCATAAATTACCATCATGTTTCTTACTATATTTTATCTGTAGTGTGAACTGAAATTTCTTTTCTTTAAGCAAAAGCAAAGCTGTTGACCTAAAACAGCCAGTGTCACTGTAAATTCAAAATTAAGTCAGACAGCTGAACAAGAATATGCTTGACGCACTTAAACTTCACCTTGACTATTTTCTTCACTGAAAGATTCCAATTTCTTTTAATTTTGTTCCCAACAACGTTTATTTTTTAATTTTCGCAGCGCTCTAAATTATTTTAAGAAAAAGGATGAGTAATAAGTAAATGATAATGTGATACGTAATCTGTATTTAATTGATGTGTTTTATTAATTTTTAATTTTGTTAAGTTTTTATTTAAATTACCCAGAATTGTTTTTTACAAATAAATACAAGCTATTTAAAGAAATTCCTAGAAATGTATGAAAATAAAATATGGAGGGAAAAATATTTTAATTAGCATTAGAAAAATGAGAAAAGTTAAATATTGAGCTTTTCTGTACGAGATGAGATTTTGATGGAGATTTCTGCATGTTTTTAATTTTTTATAACTAACTGGTAGGACAAAACATTAAAGGATCAGACATATTCATTATTATTATTTCAACTACTCATGTTACAATCAATCAAAATTTCATTTACTAAAAACTATTTATATCGAAAACCAACAAAACAAGTGCCTGCAGATTGTTTGATCAAACCTCTCACCTTCACTTATGGATATTATCAACGCGAGAGAAGTAACGAGTTATTCGAAGATTACGCATTTTATTCTATGCTATACGAATATCGATTTCATTTGCACTAATGCTAAGTTATTGCTAACCACAGACCCGCGTGAACCAATTTCAAAATTGCCGCCAACCTGAAACAAATTTCACGCGCCGCAACCAAATTAACAACTACGCCTTGCGTTCACGCACGATTTGGAAAAAGATCCTATTTTTTTAATTATTTCAATAAACTATATTATTACTCAAGTTTAAAACAATTATTTAATCACAAAGGAAGACTTAAAGGCAGAAATAAAAATACTCCATAGTTAGTGTCCCACTAGTGGCTTTTAAGTCAAGTTTGCACAATTGAAAAAAGTTTCAGATGTTTGTGTTCTTGGATGCATGTGTTCATCAACTTGCGAATGTAAAAGTCGCGAAATAGTGACCATATAAATTACACATCTTAGTCGTCCGCCTGTCAAATACACAATTACAGATACCTCTATATCTAATCGCGAATACGTGCATATAAAATTCGCCCATTCTTGCGATAATCACGTTATCACTTATTCGCGACTCAGTACTCATTAGCAAACCCCTTTGTACTTTGTTGGCACTGTACTAAACCGCCGCAAGCGTTCTGTTTGAAAAGCATATGTATTTTCTTAGTACAAATTTAACGCGTTGTCTCGTTATTCGATTCGTTTATTCCGAGGTGTGGTTGTCGGAGGGCAATTTTAAATGAGGCGACTACCACAGTGTTAAGGAGCGCATACGTCCTTCCTGGAGACTGCGGTACTGTTTGAGGTAGAATATAATATATACAATAATAATAAATATCTTGGGACAACTCACACACGGTCATCTGGTCCCAAATTAGGCTACTAAGCCTGTGCTTACATACTTAAATAGATAATTTTTTTTTACACCCAGACACAGAACAAATATTCATGCTTATCACACAAACATTTGTTCTGTGTGGGGATCGAACCCACGACCTCCCGTTTCGCAGTTAGGTTCGCTAACCACTAGACCACGAGGCCTGTTTATATAAAGAATATATCATATTATCAATAATCATATTATCCTATTGTGCCCAAGACCACCAATAGATTAAAGAAGCCCTGGGTACAGGCTAAGGGACACGTTAAAAGGAGAGGAAATAAAACAAGCTATACAGCCCCAAGGCGTTTATTTTATAAAAGTTACATACAAACATTCATAATTTAAATGTGAACGTCTCTATTCCTCAGGTTCAATACACGTACACACACGTCGAACCTAGCTACGCACTTTAACGCTTCTTATTTATCTTCTTACACGCAATGCGATTTTAGGACGAATGCACTTTTGAAACAATTAGCTTGATCCTGAAAACCGTCATTTTTAACGGTTACAAATTTTAGTTAATACGGAGACGGAATTATATTAGGATCCATTTCATTTTTTGAGGGTATGTATTATGCAAAATGAGGCAAGTCAAACATCGAAGAATTATTACATTGCTACTGAGACCATGTTATGAATCGCAATGACAATTGACAGTTATTTAGTTAAAGAAATTACTTTAAAAACGGTACGAGCAAAAAGTTGCATCTAATTGCGCTGCTATTAAATACTGAAAGGCGTTGGGCGCATGAACATAAATATATATATAAAAATAAAAGTGATAAAATTTGCAAAGAATATTTGCAAAGAATTTTGATCAGCGTTGCACTAGTATTCCGAGCTCCCATTTTAGGGTGTTTAGGGTTAGGTTAGTGGGTGTTTATCAATTTTATTTTAGCACACTATTTAGAAAAAAAAACCACAGGAGACTCTTTAAAAAAATACTAATTAAATGTCTGAGAAATCTCCATAACATTTTGGTACTGATCAGCCTGACAGATTTTAGGTTAACTCTCCACACTGAAAACGTGTGGTGAGTAGGCAATGTGACGGTTAATTAAAAACCATTTAGATTACTCGTCGTAGTTTTCGGAGGACAGGTCTTGCCAATAGTAAAAAACTGCAGACCGTGTCTAATCGCAGTGCGTGTATTACTTTTTATTCTATCTCATCGTTATTAAACTACTAATCGATTCTAATCACTGGTAAACTTCCGTCTTCATTGTTTTTTTTTTGTAATTTTCTAGAAGTTTCATTCGTTTGTAAATATTGATGTTAAAGAAATTAAATTTATTATATACCAGTGATTGATCTACATGTAGGTACTGTTGTTACACTACTTTCATTATTGAGGTAAAATAATTTATTTTATTAAACCCAAATAAATTTTAACACGTTTCAAATTAAATTTTAAAATTTTAACTGGCAAGTTTCATGTTTAAAAGAATTTAAACTCATTGTAAATATTGTAATGTCCTATGCAATATAGCTGACAGTTCTTCCGACAATTATTGTTGATATTATTCGAATTTTGAATAAAAATAATGTTATTACATGAGCGCCATTATTGAAGGTTCTCGTAGACATTATTTTCTGATAGAAGTCTGTAAATAACTAATTAGTTTAAATACAATGAAAGTAGTGTCGACAACTTCGAATACGACGAGTTCGCAATACCCAGACGAATTGAACACTCCAAAAGAAACATCACTTGAAATATTAAAAGTTATAAAATACATAAATCGAACACATGAATAACTTCCCGTTGTAAAGTAATTGCAAGCATCCCTTACAAAAATATGTTTCTATCAACTTCTCTCGACGAATCCAGCGTCACACCATTATTGCTGCCTAATATTAACATTAGTATAAATCATCTTATAGGTACAAATTCATATAAAAATGAAAATTCTGCTGCTGTGCTCAAAGTGACAACACACAAATGGCAACACATGTGAAAACTAACACGACATTGAAATATTTAAATGAATGTGACATTTATTTGTTACTAAGGACGAAAGATACATACATTTTGCTATATATCTTAATAATTTTATGCACACACAATATTTAATAGACTAGACGTTTTACTTTCAACTAGCTAACTACTAACACTTGCTTTTAATAGTCATTTTTCATAGTATATTGTCATAATTTTTTTAATCGGCGATTTGCAAAGGACTACTAAGTGTATAACCTTGTGTCCTTTAACTTAACCTTGAGGACAAATCTATACCTACATATGTATAAATAAAATTAAGGAGTCTATTTGTATTTTCAAAATGACTGTGTATTATCGTGTGCTTATAGTTATTATAACGATAGGTACTAAAATACAAATGTTTTTTTAAACTTTTTGTCTGTCTGTATGTCTGAACGGCGGCTATTGATCGGCTGAACTGATTTTAATGGGGCTTTCACTGGAAGATAGAGGACGTTATAGGTAGGCTACTTTTTATTACCACGGGATTCCCACGGGGATTTACGCGGGAAAAACCGCGTCTCAACTAATGAGTACCGCCCATTCTGAAATTATGTTTTACTAACAAATTAAGACGATATCGACTCCCACCCGAGAAGCTTGCCCCCAGCAGGTAAGTAACTTTAGTAAGTAACTTAAGATTAGTTAGTATCTTGTTCCCTATAGTTGGGTTGTTGTATACGAAAAGATTCCCTTTTATTTTATCGATCAGATTTTGTAATTCTTATACAATAGTTTTTATAATAAACGTTTGTTTATTATAAAAGTTGTCTCGTTTTCGCTTGTGTAATATGTTATACGTAGCCCTTTACCGAACTAACTTAGATTTTATTTTATGACATTGGCAATCAAGTGTGTAGCTAGCAAGTAGAACAACTGTTGTAAGTATCGTCTACTTGTTTGTAGATAAAATCGACTTCCACTAATTATTACGAAGCAAGAAAAATATATAATGATCAACAACGAGACACAAAAACATCACATAAAAAATTTGTCACTTCAAACATTACAATATTCAATAGAAGACTTTATTTATACTATAATATATTGCTCAAACAACACATAATACGTATAAACCACATTAAAAATTGCACTTCTTTCATTAATCCATGACACGATAACATTTCGACATTAAAAACATTTAAATCAATCGATAACATACAATTCAAAGAACAAATATCTTTTACACAACACTATTATATGTAATTTGGGCTCACTATTTATTCAACGACCTTCTAGAATATCTAGTATACACGTAATTACACAATTGCTACAACATCTATGGCTTCGTTGCAAGATTTTTTTATCATTTTTTTCTTACGATCAGTGTTCGGTACAATCCTGTCTGTTTTGGAGAAAGAAAATTTAGAAATGTTGATACACTTCTTTTTCTTATCAAATATTGGAAATTCACCTTGAATTGTTAATCCAATTTTAAAATGCATGATCAAACCAACTGTTCTTACCTATAAGTATATTCCCTTTGAAATGGTCATAAATCTCAAGAAAAACCACTCTTGACTGTCTACTTTCACTACATTTTGGCAATGTAACAGTTGTCTTCGTTGTCCACAAATCTTATCTTGTACATTAAAAACCGCTATCACGCACTCTTTTACTTTTTGGCCTACTCGTAAAGATTCTCGCACTAATATATTTTCAAAATAAATTACCAAAATCTTGCAAGGCAGCTCTTCGCGGGGCCAGGGTAACTAAATCGCGTTTACCATGCCTAGGACCTCACACAATACAGGTATCAGGTAATATAACGTTAGGCAGTCTTTGGGTAGGTCGGAAGATTCATAGCGACTAGATATACATAATAATTGTATTTTCGATAATAATTGTACTAGTAATATTACCACACTTATCTATGCCGACCGATACTACGCCAAAATGCTTGCGTTTATTGGGGACCATGATTTTTTATGAAATATTTCTCGTTCGTTATGGGTTATTCTCTTTCTTTTTGTTTATGATTCTTTGATTTCGATAGATGAATCAAGTATTGAATGTTGAATAATTAATAAAACACGCAGAGGACTACCCTACTATACTTGAGAGGGCTTATAGTTTGTCAATGTCAGTTGCGTTTCGGAATTTGATAGTAGTAGTACTGGAGTAGAAGAGTTTCCTGCAATTCGATACCGGAAACTTTCTTCCATATGCATGCATAAAACAGCAACGACTCAAACCAAGTCAAGAGATAGGTACATCCATTGCAGTCAAAAAGAGGGAGTCGTCCATTCGTAACAGAAGTATTTCATAAAAGATCTCAATATATTATCTAAGGGGTTCTTTTGAAAGTTTATCTCTACCGACCAAATTAACTACATACTAACACCAATTTTAGCTTATCCTAAAATATGAATTAGTCACAATGTACTGTAAATATAATTAATTAATATATTCTTCATAATTGGTGTTTTAAGGGACAAAGCGCGTTTCACTTAAACACTATTATCCGAACAAAAATTACGTTTGCAGTAAAATGTTTGTGCGATTCATATCATAACGTGTCGAATAAGAAAAGTTTGCCGAGGACATTAAGCGAGACATTACCCTGAATTCGTGTCACGTAAAACATTCGAAAATTTCATTAAATTCTGTTTGTATTTAAAAACGACTTTGTCTAGAAATAAATCCGAAGAGTCGGGCTTTTGACCTTTCCATATCTTGCGTAGGACAAGACGAAAATTAATTTGAATGTGAAGAAACGCCAGTTCCGTCACAGAGTATAAAAAATCCACGAAAGACAGCTCTAGGATAGTGCTTAAATTTTCTAAGTATATCTAAGTTATTGAACATGACCTACAGAGTAGAGTAGGCCGTAAATAATACGAAAACCTAGTGTTTATGGCTACACACATCGTCTATGACAAACACAGTTACAAGATACGACTATAGAGCATGCACTATAAAGTAATCCGATCCTCGCCCTTCAGTCAGGGATCAGAAGGTACGATTGACTCTCTCTCATCTCATCATTTCTCAAATATCGTGAAAATATACAAATTCATAAGATGCATCATCTTTAACTTTACAGAAATCCTCAATAATTGGCACATAAGTAATTTCATTTATCGTGACCAGCACATCAGCGAATCTCTTCTACCATTGAGCAAATTGGGTATTTAGCTCGACTGGATATACAAGATTATTAGTAAAGACGAGTACTATGGAAAAGGTCTGAAGATTCGTCACATTCATATTCATTTGAGGTAATATAATAATAATCAGTATTATTTTTAACGGGCACGCGAGAATGTATCAATTTTGGTACCTATAGGTTTGGACTAATTTCCCTCGAGGGAATGTCCTCTAACGGTTGACGAACCTTCATTCCTGGATACAAAAAACAATTACTCAACCTGGATATAAATAAATCTCGAACAAAAATGGTCATCGTATATCTGAACACGAAAAATTGGGTCTACATCATAAAGTCTCCGCAGTCGACTCCGAAGTCCCAGTCGTCCGAGGTAGTGGCCGCATCGTCGTACTCCGCTAAGGCCTGCTCGTAGGCCGAGGCCTCGTAGGCTGTGACTCCGTCGAGCATGGAACATGCTTGGGACACGTTGGTGTGGTGCATAATTGGCATCGCGTGGAGTGCGAAGTCCTCGCCTTCTTGGGACCAGGTTAGACCTGGAAATATTATAAGGCGACATTTGAAAATATTACTTTTTTATAACAAAAATATAAAGGCAAAAATTGGTACATAAAACTTTTTTCGACTTAACCGAATGTTCGTTGCGCAGTGATAGCGTAGTGGTTGTTATGCGCCTTACAGTGCCGGTGGGTCCTAATTCGATCCATGTTTGCGTTTTTAATTTTTCCAACTTAAAGTACGTATTTCAAATAAATTATCACTATTCTTCTTGAAGGAAAACATCTTGAAAAAAATCTACAAGTTTTCTCTCACGTTCTCAATAGATACACATGTAGATAATAATTATGTAGGTATGTATGTACTCGTAAGTCCGTCAACGCATATTTGGGTTTAGTTATGGCATAAGTGCTTCCCAAATGTGAGTCCCCTCTCATATTGGGGCGTACCCAGCAGTGGGTCAATAATGGGTCTCTGAAGATAATGATGACGACGCTAAATCCTACACTTCAACCCAAAAAACCGGCTAGCACATGTTGATTCAAATAACGAATACGATTTAACACTGTTTGTCAAATCGTATTTGTTACTTGTACCTACTGTTTTAAAGTTTTTTAAGTCAAGACGTCATTTTTGGCAGATTAGCTCAATCCATATTTTCTCATAAATACAATATGCTATGAGGAAACTAGTAAACTTAGTTACTTGGTATAAAAATAAAACACAATAACCGCAAGAAATTGCTACCTACGCTTAATTAACAATATAATTCTAGCAAGAACCGTGTACGTTTTTCTTTAATAATAAAAAAACTGACAAGTGCTAATCGCGTTAACGGCCGAGGGTTCTGTACTTTTTATCGGATAAAAGGAGCAAACGAGTACACAGGCCACCGTACACAAGTGTCACTGCAACCCGTAGTGCCGTGGTTACGTGAGACAATAAATAGGTGCGCTACTCCTGAGGACTAAGATGACCGCCACGTGTTTAGTTTCTTCTGAAACACAATAAATTGATTTATACTGGACTGGCCTCGTGGTGTAGTGGTTAGCGAACCTGACTGCTAAACGGGAGGTCGTGGGTTCGATACCCACCCAGAAAAAATGTTTGTGTGATGAGCATGAATATTTGTTCTGTGTCTGGGTGTAAAAAAAAAAAGATATCTATTTAAGTATGTATTTAAAAATATTTATGTATGTTTATCTTGTCTGATTACCATAGCACAGGCCTAGTTGCCTAATTTGGGATCAGATGACCGTGTGAAAAAAAAAAAATAGTAGAATTAGTAC
>DWNH01001117.1:0-12130 GCA_018249895.1 Tiana niger
AGCAATAACCTCCCTTCTCTCAAAGGTCATGGAGCGTGTTATTAACACATTGCTGCTCTGGTATCTGGAAGATAGCCGGCTGATCAGTGACCGACAGTACGGCTTCCGTCAACGTCGGTCAGCCGGCGACGTTGGCCACCAAAGATGTATAATTTTTTTGTTCATTTTTTAATGACCTTATCATAGTCAATGTCATTTTTTTAGCGCGTTCGTCAATATAATTTTTTAATTTTAAAGTGTCTTGGTGTCATTCGATGAAAAATATGACAGTCGGGGTTGCTTGTCTAATATATTGTTTGTTTTTTCTCAGTTTTTTACTTCAAGTTTTAGTTATGTTTACGTGGTGACATACGTAGTGTCTTAAGTTTTTGCCGATCTGTCGGTGTCGATTTTACATATAGAGTTCACTTTGGTTGGTAAATGGTACTGATGGCTCCGGGCTTTTAAAATCGACATTTACACATGTCATTAACTAATAGTGATGTTCGAAAACCACACTTTTTATTATATTACGTTTTACACAGAGCTATGTATAAATAAGTACTAAATGCGTGCACTTGCGGCGAGAGCTTTAATAATAATAATAATAATCTTTATTTGCTGTTTAGTAAGGTACATAAATCAGGTCTTCAAACAAAATATACATGGTCTCCTCTTACTATACCTACAAGGCATGCAAATTTTTATGTCATTTCACAATTATTAAATATTTATTTAAAATATACAACATTATTTAAGTCAAAAGAAAAAATCAAATTAAAATTTCGCGCTTCGCGCACTTTAGATAATATACTTGCAGGAGACTGGTACGACACAAATGACTGACTCGAATTATTAGCGACTCATTTTTAAGCAACACCCATTTCGGTATAGTTTGCGTGGTGCCATTATTAAAGTTAATTTACATTTCTTGAGATATTATTAGTAAGTACTGCAACCTTAAAATTAAACAAACAATCAAATTTTGTGATTCTTCTTTAAGTTATTAAGAGCGAGAAAAAAATTTGAAAAAATCACGTTCGTTGTATGGGAGCTCCCTTAACTATTTGTTTTAATTTAATTATTTATTTTTAACGTGAATATATAACTAAATATTCTGTCAATATTTCAAGCGTCTACCAGTTGCCGTTATCAATATCGAGCAAAAAAATTCGGTTGTTGTATGGGAGCTCACTTAAATATTTATTTTATTCTGTTTTTTAGTATTTGCTGTTATAGCGGCAACAGAAATGCATCATCTTCGAAAATTTCGACTGTCTAACTATCACGGTTCATAAGATACAGTCTGGTGACAGATATATAGATAGACAGATAGACGGACGGACAGCGGAGTCTTAGTAATAGGGTCCCGTTTTACCCTTTGGGTAAGGAACCCTAATTATCTTTTAAATTCCACGGAGAATCTCTGGGTTTTTTAAAGGAGGAAGTAAATCTTGTGCCTTGTAGGTACTAGTCTTGGTGAACGTCGTATTCTGCATTAAACGTAAGTCTTGGTAAACTAAGAATCATGCGCAAAACCGGATTTATGGCCGTGTTCATAATTATACCATAAAATATACAAGTTATGCTATTACATCTTCCGATTGCGCAGAAGATCTTGAAATAAAACCTGGGCTGTTACAGTGAAAAGTAGGTCTCATAGAAATATTTAGAGTATTCTTCAGACGTATTTATACATTAAGTAATTATGCCAAGTGTTTATTTATTTACTTTATCTTGCTAAAGCTATACTGCATTTCATGAAATGTATTAAAACATTGTATCTAAATTAAGAGTCCCTAGTTTTTTCCGTAGGCTTCTTTCTACCGCCCAACCAAAGACCGCCCAAAGCCAATGATCCGTTAATACATTGTACGACATTCATTAAAATGTATGTAGACTTACTTAATTAGACTAAAGAATGCGTATAATTAATTTTATTGCTATACCCTACCTACACCCTATGCTATAACCTAGTAAAGTACTTACTCCACTAGATTTTAAAACTTAAATACAGCTATATAATATTTTCTGTTTATTTTAGAATTACTGCATAGACCTATTAGTGAATCTATCGTAACTAAGGTGGAAATAGCTTCCGAACAAAGTTCATCTGAAGCTAATTTCAACAACCGCCATCACTCCAACGATGTATTTAGGAGATTCAGTTTATTTTATCAAACCATCATCAGATCATATGTACAACACTAACTATAATATTAAATGGTCACAATAGAATCTGCAAAGTTCATATAGATACGATAGTCCCAATCGACTTTTAAGATTCTACTGCAGACTGGGCTTCCCCAGTCAATACGAATACGCGATATGGCGGATGGGTCATTTTATTTTGGAATATTATATGTATATTCAGATGGTACCTACTAGTGGGGAAATATAACTTTTTTTTATTATTTAAGTAATTTAATGTAACTTTGTAATACTTATTTTTAACTAACTTGTATTCAAAATCTATTCATCACTGTCAGATTTTTAAAATATTTATTTACAACCCTCTTTCCTATTCATTAAAATTATAATATTATAGAACTAGAATTTAAACAAGTGGATTACATAAGTCGAATGTAAGTAATGTTTTATAAGAACAATAAAATTTTTATTAGGACAACAAAAACATGTGAAACATATTTCTAGCAGTCGAAGATATTATAATTCAACCGAATTATATTTTTGTAAAAACAAAACAACAAAAACACGTGAAACAATATTGTAACAGTCGAAAATATTATAATTCCACCATATTATAAAAAGACGTTGTAAAAACCATTATAAGAATTGAAGAAAAAAAAACGCGAAATATCTAAGTCGAATGTAAGGTTTTTATAAGAGCAATTAAACATTTATAAAAAAAAATTATAAGAACAACAAAAACACGTGAAACAATATTGTAACAGTCGAAAATATTATAACCACCGTATTATAAAATGACGTTGCAAGAACATAATTTTCGTAATTGTGAAGGCTATAATATCAAACTCATGAATAGTGTTTGAAGTTAATGTGCACAGTTCAATGTTATATAACAATTTTGATGTACAAATAGTTTGTGTATTTCCCTGTGGTTTTTTTGCTGTTTGCGCATTACTACTATGTAATACATCCGTGCCTGCACAATAACCTCCAAACGGGCTTTGTTAAATATTAGACGATTTTTTGACATTATATTTTTTTTTACATGCTATATTTATTTCGAATATGTAAGGTAATGATTAACGTTATTAATTTGTGAAGTATACGAATTTTATTAATACTTACAAAACTACACTTTTGCAATCTGCAAATTTCCCATTTTTAAAATCAACAAAAATACCTTTTTAGTCATTAAAAAATTTGGTACTCTTAGGAGTTTAATATAAAGTATTTCTCTGTAAATTGTCAGAATAAAGCGTGGTTTTCCACATCTTCCACTAGTTCTGACGATTTTATAAACGATTAATTTTAACAGGAAAAATCAAGAAATATCAAGCAAAGCAGATATAAACAATAAAATTACGATGATCAAGCTAATTTTTTAAAGCTTGAAAATTGCATTGTGTATCATGTTATACAACTTCAAAAGATCAATTTAATTTAACAATAAAAAACATAAAAGTTATTAAACATTGTTCTTATTACTTACATTTTTTTCAATTGGAGACTAGCCAAGTAGCGCGTGCGAAAGGATGAGTGGTCCTTTCTAAAGAAGAGCGTTTCGGGCACCGATTGAATACAAATATTAAAAAAGGTGCGCGTATCGTAACTTTCGCGTATGTGTTTACACGCTCAAGCACAGGTGTTAACGTTCAACGGCGGCGCGAAAGACAGTGACGGTGCGGCGCGCGCGCACCACGCAGCGACCGGCACGCCTGCGTCACCCCGACGTCACCCGCCGCCGCCACCAGGGCCTTGCCCTGAACAGGGGAAAGAACGACCACCGACCAACACTTTTCGATGTAGAGCTTATGATACATATAATCAATTCTCTTTACTCCCTAAATGTGTATATTGTAGCAATGTTTGTATCTGCCCGGAAATGTATTTTTACTGCCCTGCTCAGAGTATTAATTGAAATTTTTTTTACTGATTTCAGTTTACATTGAAAATAAAGACGGTGAAATATTATTGGAACATTATTGTTTATTTAGGATCGTATGATTTGTTTATTAGAAACCCCAAATTGTTATACATATATTATATTATTTTAGTACATACATATATTATCTACCCGGAAACGTATTTCTACTGTCTTGCTCTGAGTATTAGTTTAATTCTTTTATAACTCATTTCAGTTTACATTAAAAATAATGATGAAACACACAAAAACAGATCCACAAAATAAAAAAAGTGGTCTGTGATGGGTATCGGATAAAGATTTTCTTACGTATTTTTTTCCGCTGAATACTAATCTGAAGTCAAAACTAGAATCAAACTGCAAAAAACCGAGAAAACAAAAAAAACGATATATTGTTCTAGTCATTTTTACTGCATAATGTATAACATTGTTATATTATAATTTTTGTTGTTTGTCTTTGACCTGGTGCTTCTCAAATCATTTAACCATATTGTAGTATAGTTAAACCGTTTTGGAAATCATCACATCTGTACTTAATACATAGCATTAATGGCATAAGACCTTTTGTAGTGAGACAAATAATTTTTACTTTACACAATTTTTTGCAGCAATAATAAAGCCGTCAAGATAACCTTTACCTGACATAACATGACAGTTAAATCGGATTTTAATTTTAAAGTTTTGTTAATAGTAATTACCAAATTTATCGTCATCTACAAGCTCTATTTTAAAGTGTATGACTGTATTTTTGCAAAAATATGCCATTTCCTGATCTACAAAATTCTAACTAGAAATGACTTCTAAGTGCCATCTATAAGCACTTTCTATTATTAAATGGACGTAATGAATAACCAACTGTACAACAGATGATAGACTCCTCGGAGTATTGCAACGAAAGCATAACAGGTAGGTTTGTCAGGTATATAAGTAATGACTGAGTACAAGCATACCGCGTGAATCAGTACGCTGTAATATTCATTATCGGTATTTCTGTGAACGAGGCTTATGATAACAAAGACAATATACCTAATACTCACCAAAAAATATTTTAGTATCACAGCAGCAACTACTGCCTACAAACTTGTTCGAGGGAACCTGAAAAAAAAAGAAAAAATATATTAGTGGCAAGTCTTTTAACACTGGTTTACCTACAAGTTTTTTTAATTAGCTCTTTTGTTAACAAAAGCAATGAATGTCTGGAGCTGTATGCAACATATTGTACTTATCTTAAAACATTACTGTTTTTTGTACTACAGAACAATAGCTTATGTTTTAATTATGCAACCATGATTACTTTGCAATAACCTTAAAATGTACGAGTGTATAAGAATACACGTAAACCAACCATCTACACTTAGCCAGTCACATCTTAATTCTGAGAGGCGGCCAGATCCCAGCGGTGGGGTAAATCTTTTATTTACTAGTTACTGACGATGAAGATGAGGACATGTATAAATTTGTATGTTTAGATGTTTGGATCACGCAAAAAAGGAAGGAACAATTTGGTTTTAATATACATATAATTCATAACCTGGATTAAGACATAGAATATTTTTTCCTTCGGTAAATGGCAGGGCTAGACAGACTACTACGCGAGCGTGGTCTCGGGCGAAAGCTAGTATCTTATAAGGAAGGAAAAATAAAGCTAGGAAGTGATTGCAAAAATAAGTATCTCGATGAAAAATACGAATAAAAACATAAAAACTTTTAGCACAATATCATAATTTAAATATAAAGTATAGTATAGAAAATACAAAATAATAGATTTCAAAAATCGTTTGTCCTTCTCAGTTGCGTAAAAAACTCATCTAAATAAATTTAAATGTGTAAATTAAAGCTTTGTTCGTAATCTGGTAGCCCGCCGCCCGGGGAAGTACCACCGCCACACCCAAATCTATGTAAAGCAATTTATTGCATTTCGGAAGAGGGGTGTGGTTCCCGGAGTACACTAAATATTAATCTACCTTCTTAGTCCTCAGAAGTAGCAACGCATCTATTTGCGATCTCAACTAGGACTAAGGTACTACCTGAAGTTGCAAGTGGGTGTCTATGGATTGCAGTGTGCACTTAACACCAGGTGGCCTGCTTACTCTTTTGCTAATTTTATTTAATAAAAGAAGATTTAAGAGTTCGGAGTGGTACTGACGATGATGTTCAGCGAAAGATAACGGTCGTGATTAAACAGAGATAAACTCTTATGTGCTACGGAGTTGATCTTGATGAAGGTAATGAAGCTTTAAAACGACGGTGGTGGTTATGGTTTATTTCTTTTTTTTTGCGGGCAAAACTATTTAAACTTCTGCCCCACGGGGAATCGAACCCAGGACCTTTCGAATGGTGGACGTGTTGTTAAAATATTTTAGAAACTATATTTTGGCACTTTTTTAAGGATGCAGATAATCTAAAGAGTATGCATTAAACAATGTCATATGCTTGGATGTATTGTCTAAAAAACAAATTCGGCAGAAAAATTAAGTTCCTCTCTTTAGAAGAAGTTTATGCCACAATTTGCCAGGCAACCCACGAGCTAGTGATGTAGATAATTTTTTAAAAGTATCTCAAAAACAAATATGAAAAGCGAACCGCGGCTACAACTTGGTTTCACACGCGGTCTCAAATCTAGATTTCACGGACGGAACCTTAAAGGATAAGGGTATTTCGTATACATCGGCTCGATTCTTAGATAAAGAAGAGTTGAGAAGACATTGAAGTGCTAAGATAAATAATTATGATTTTGTTTTCAATGTTTATGCAAATGAACTGGTGTGTGATGAAACTCAATATCAATACTATTATACAATATATTATGAGTTATAATACTGTTATAAACCTATAGTCAGTTTTTAGTTGGTAACTACCAAATATCAACGAGTTAAAAACCAATAATTTCCGAAAATAGAACTTAATATACTAATCTTTTCTAAAGGGAAGTTCTCATATTGTAATTCTCTCTAATCTCATTGACCTAGTAAAGTTTTAAGTTTAAGTTAACTTCTGTTCGCAACTTGAAAATTTTCAGGAAATATAGCCAGATAATAACTAATAATTTTGCAAAAAGTAAATTATATTTTTGAGTAGGTATTATTCTTTTTTAAATTAAAGTATAAAAATCTAGAATAACTCTAATATTGAAAAATATCAAATTATAAGTTTTAGTACCTACTTAATAGTAGTACATACAGGATGCAAAACTTACAGCAATTCTGAAATCTAATCCTTGTGTGAAAGTAGCGTAAACCGTTTTCAAAATAATCTACGGGTAGTACTTGCTACTAAGTTTCAACAGCGCAAACCGAAAAGCGACTACCACAAAACCCGCGTGGCAAGAAGCGTGATGTAGGCTCGACTGCCTAGGCTTGCTTCAGAAACGAAGATAAGTCGGGCGCAAGGGGTGCACAAGAGGGATTAAGACATACATGTTGCAATATATACAGTCTCGTTTGAGCCCTGAAACTTGGCATCTAAGTACTAGTGATATACTGAGTGTAGAAGTTATTGCCTAGCTAGGGCATAAATACTAATCCTGTAACTTGTACTAATTAGTAGTAGTACAGCAAAAAGTTACAGCTACGTTTAAGTAATAACTGGTTTGAGATAAGTTTGTGATGTTTTTGTTTTGTGTTATAAAATTTATTATTATTATTATTTGTAACTTTTATAGTTAAGACTCGACCTTATAGGTCGGTGTTTCGGAACCTAGCACGGGCCTAAGCTAAGTGATTAGGTTGTATCCAACATTGTAATTTGTCTGCGCGTGTGTGCGTGTGTGTGAGTGCGCGTATATGCGCGAGTGCGCGCCGCGTGTGTCCGTGCGCGCGTGTCTGTGTGTGTGAGTGAGTGTGTGTGTGTGCGTTTGAGTGTATGGGTGAGTGACTTTTTTTATTTTTTTATTTATTTATTTTTTTGTTTGTTTGTAAATTTGATGAGTTAATTTTCAGAGTTAGAGGAGAGTAAAGGCAGTGAATTTGGGTTCAAGAAGCGGCGTACTATGGAGCAGGTATCTAAGACAACGGATTTTTGTATTGGTATGAATGTAGTTTTTGAAAGTTGAAGAGATTGCAAGGCTACGAAGAGTGTTTTAGGTATTATACCAGTTGATGAAATGATGATTGGAATGATTCGCACCAGATCTTGGTGCCACATTTCTTTAATTTCGTCTGCAAGGGGTGTGTATTTTTGTATTTTTTCTGTGAATTTTTGTTTTAGGTTATTACTATTAGGTACAGATACGTCAATAAGGTAAGTAGTCTTTGTTGTTTTTAGTGTAAGTGTTATATCGGGTCTGTTGCTTAATATAGTGCGGTCTGTGATAATGTCTCGGTTCCAGTAAAGTTTAACGTCTTTGCTTTCCAGAACATTCTTTGGCTTATATTGATAATATGGTGTGTGTGTGTGTAGAAGCTTATATTTTATTGCAAGTTGTTGATGAATATGTTTTGCTACATTATCGTGTCTATGAGTGTATTCTTTACTGGCGAGAACACTACAACCTCCTGTGATGTGGTCGATTGACTCTGTTGCTTGATGGCATAATCGACATTTATCCGTATCTATTTTCTCTTTAAGAATATGTCTGGAATAGTTTCGAGTTTTGATGATCTGATCTTGAATAGCGATAAGAAAACCTTCTGTTTCACCAAAAATGTTTCCTTTCGTGAGCCAACTATTGGATGCTTCTTTATCGATATGTGGTTGTTCTATTTGATTAGCATATTTTCCATGTAAAGCTTTTTTCTTCCATTTTTCTATTTTTTCTTCTTCTGTTTCTATTTTTTGGTTAGGGTTGTATTGTATATTATTAAATTTAAGTGGTGTACCTGATGTGCGTAAACTTATTATCGCTTTATGTAGGTGACTATTACTGGCTTTGTTTTGGAAATATATACGTAAACTATGTACTTGTGTGTAATGTAGATTTTTTATATCAATAAATCCTCGACCACCATTTTTCCTCTTAATTGTGAATCTTTCTACTGCTGAATGAATATGATGAATATTGTGTTTGTTGCATGTGGTTCTAGTCAATGTGTTTAATGCGTTTAGTTCTGTTTCGGACCAATTGATTATTCCAAATGAATAGGTCAATATTGGCATAGCATACGAGTTTATAGCCTTAGTTTTATTTCTTGCTGATAGTTTTGTTTTTAATATAGTGTTTAATCTATGTTTGTATACTGTTTTTAATTGAGTTTTGATTTGTGAGTGATTTAATGTTGTGGCTTGTTCATACCCTAAATATTTATAAGTTTCCCTAAATAGCATATTCCTTATAGTGCCTTCCTGTTGTGTCAATATGTGTGAGTCTGTTTCCTTATATTTACCTCTTATTATGCAATTTATTTTACATTTGTCTGTTCCAAAAGTCATTTTAATGTCCTTGCTGTATTTTTCGGTTAGTGTAAGTAAATAATGGAGTTGTTGTTTGTTTGCTGCGTAGAGCTTAATATCATCCATGTAGAGTAAATGAGCTATTTTAAAGTTATTTTGCTTATCTATTGTGTAACCATAATTTGTTTTGTTGAGTATTCTAGAAAGGGGGTTTATGGCCAAACAAAACCACAGAGGACTCAGAGAGTCTCCCTGAAAAATGCCTCGAGAAATTTTTATTAGATTTGTATTTAGTGTTTTATTTTGTGTATGAATGTGGAGTGTAGTAGTCCAAAATGTCATAGCATATTGTAAAAAATTTACAATTTTATCGTCTATTTTGTACAGTTTTAAAACATGTATTAGCCAGGAATGTGGTACACTGTCAAATGCTTTTTGGTAGTCTATGTATGCGTAAAATAGGTTTCTGTTGTTTTGTTTGACTTGATTGTGTATTTCAGTGTCTATTACAAGTTGCTCCTTACATCCCATCGATCCTTTGCAGCATCCTTTCTGTTCTTCGGGTATAATATTGTTTTGTGTTATGTGTGTGTTGAGTTTGTGTGTGATGATGGATGTCAGAAGTTTATAGAGGGTAGGAAGACAAGTAATAGGTCGGTATTTAGCAGGATTTGTTGTATCTAAATCTTTTGGTTTTAAGTAAGTTACTCCCTGAGTTAAAAACGCTGGCATGCAGTGTGGGTCTTCAATAAGTGTATTATAAGCGTTAACAAGATGATTGTGCATTGATGTTAAGTATTTTAGCCAATAGTTTTGTATCTTGTCGGGACCAGGTGCTTTCCAATTATGAATTTTCCTTATAGCATTTCTTAAATCTTCTACATTTATATTTATAGGTAACATTCTCTCTATATTTTCTGTCTCTTTTTGTTCTAATTCTATGAATTCTGCGTTACTATTATGATTTTCAGGCGTTGACCATACATTTTCCCAAAACTTTTGTACTTTTGATTCATCCGGTGCTTTTGTGATTTTAATGTGTTCTGAGTTTAGGTTTCGGTAAAATATTTTTTGATTGTTGTGGAACAAGTTGTTGTCTGCTTTTCTTCTATTGCTCTCCTCATAACGCTTAAGGCGTTTTGTATATGCTGCTAATTTTTGTTTACTTTTGTCAAGTTCTTCTATGAGTTGATCAGTGTTAAGGTCTTTTGGATTAATTTTTCGTCGTTTTTTGAATGATAAGTTTCCTTTTATGTACTGTGTCATACGACCAATGCTCTTACGGAGCGTTGTTATTTGTGTAGTAAGGCGTATCTTCCAGGGTGGCTGTTTATGTAAATTGTTATTTCTGTTAGTATTATTGTTGTGTTTACTTGTTTTCACATGTAATGAGGTGACTGTTACAGCTGCACAGTATATTATTTCATGTAAGGCTTGTATCGGTAAAGTCACTTTATCTTCTAAGAATGTTTTTATTATGTCATTCATGGTATTTACTGTTTTAATAACTGACCGTGATATTTGTAGCTTAGGTATAGCTGCTCTAAGGGTAGGATTTGTATCTTTGTATTTTATAAGTTTTTCTTTAAATGTATCCTGTATTTTGTTATAATCTAACTCTACGGTTGATTTGTATTGTTTCGTTTGTAATGTAGGTGAAGGCTGCCTAGATATGTCTGTGTGTTGCATGAAGTTGTTTTGCGTCAATAAATTTATAGTTAGTGTTGGGCATGAAATATTATCTACTGGCCCATGGGTTGACGTTATATTTATTGTTGAATTATTATTACTTGCTGTAACGTTATTTTGCTCTTCAGTATTTTCTGTTAGTGTAATGAGTCGTGCGACATCTTGTTTGATATATTGACGTTCAGTTGGACTTATTCTATTGTTTTTATGTATAACTCTAATTTGATCAGATAGTCTCTGTTGTGTTATATGTTGTAGTTCAGGGTAAATATCAGTAAATGTGTGATATAGAAGAGGGCGATATGCTGTGAGATCCTTTTCACAATTTGTGACTCTATAGTAACAGCGAAGAAGTTGTCGATTAATTTCGTCTGTCCATTTCATTCGTTGTCTAGTTTTGCCACCTAGGGTGGTTGCGGGAAACATATCTCCTAAAACACTTTTAGTTGGTGAGTCGTGAGTGAAAGATGTTGGTGTTGTTAATGTATGTGATATGATTGGGTTGGTTTCTACGCATATGTTATTAGTATCTCGATTGGATCCTTGCGTAGTTTTATTGGTGTCATGAATGGGCACAAGTGATTTAGCCGAAGGCCTTCGTGCAACATTAAATGACACTGGGGAGATTGAGGATGATCTGGATGTGGATGGATTTTCGAACGAATGACATGATGAATGGGGTGATTGAAACAAGCTATGGGTAGATGAAATTGGTGATGACGGATTTGAGATGATGTCGGCTGTAGTAGTTTCGGGTACACGCCCGGCGGGAGCCCGCCTGCTCAGCTCCAGGCCATCGATGGTTCGCATGCTGTCACACCCAGCACCGACTCCAGGTGTGCCCCGGCGACCTCCGGGTAGCGGCCTCAAACTATATTTCCTTTGAATTGACTTTTTCATGTTATGTTTGTGGCTGGGACCGTTAGTAGGAAGGTACGAAATGAATTTTTTGAATAATATCAAGGTGTTAGTGATATTTATACTGACCGCTTCCCTTAAGCCCCCCCACCACGGCAAGGTGGTCCCCTGGGGGGGTTATTATTATTATTATTATTATTATTA
>DWNH01001118.1:0-12130 GCA_018249895.1 Tiana niger
TCGATATTGTCTTACAGATTCACAATCTTCTCTCCTTCCACCGTATCGAAATACAATACTTGTAGTAAGCGTTTTGTCTGTCGACCGAAAATAGCGTACTCTAAACAAACACGGTATCAACACCACAATAAATTTCGAGACTAAATAGTCGTGCCGTTTTTGCATCGGGTCAAAAGCATAACCGATGCATCGCTATTTCGAATTATAATCAAACCAGATACAGATACCGGGTCATAATGGCCGCAGCGAGTAGGAGCCGCGCCGCAAGGACGACGGGTATCGCGTCACACGCACTTACAGATAATAATTGGTAAGCAAGTCATTTTAAATAGTAGCGAAGTGCCGATTTACTAACACAAAATGTCACCAAATTAGCAATAATCAAATGAGCGCCAGACGTCGTGGCTGGCTTCTTGCTCATCAATTACTCACTATCTCGTCTAATTTATAACGGACTCGTAATTACTCGACATAGAGCAGAAGTGGTACTGTGAAATTCTTGAGTTGGACGCAGGGCGGTGATTATGTGTCAGACAGTACGGTCACGGCATCCGCTAGCGACCGGCCGTACTTGGGACGCACGTAATTTGGGACTGTAACAAACGAGGAGCGATAAGGTATTGACACTAATTGGCTGGCTGGAAATAGCGAAAACCGCACAAAACACGAGGAAAATAAATAGCACCTCGAGGAAACTGCCAAAGAAGGACAATAAACGACGACGGGAAGGCGCGAACTACATAATAATGGAGCGGGAAAGGTCAGCGCTTGATGTATGGGCTTCATCCATTCTTCTTCGTGACTTTGTTAAGCTTTCCGTATTCTTTTACAAAAGATATTATTATTATAAGAATATTTAAGTCACTAAACTAAGTATCTAAAATTGAGCTGTACTAGAGTAATACGCTTAAAACTTATTATTATTAATATTGATATTTAGTGCTTTAGACCCCGATAGTCACGAGTGGAAGAATAGTATTGTAGACAACAGCTCTCAATCGCGGCTTGTAACCTATTTCTATTGTGATCCCGGTATAGACGGATAAAACGGGCGCATGTGTTGAACTCGTTCGCGCTACATCACACGCGACTCGATCAGTAGGTACATGTCACGGATATCTCCTTGTCAACTACTCCTGTCATAGCGGGGAATTGGCAGTGATTGCAATCGCACAGGACAATGTTACGAGTTGCACTTGAACAGATTGTATCAGGAGCGCACCACTAGCCACTGCAGTTGCGGCGGAAAATACAATTATTGTTCTAATAATAGCGGTGAAGATATTTCGGTAGATCGGATAAAATCAATGCAACGCAACAGTGTGGCACTAGGTCAATAGGGTCAATCAATCGCCAGGAGGTACCAGCCGCGTCGCCGCACCTCAATCAAGCTAATTGATCGCCTTCCGTTCTACGTTACGGACTGTTACAAGCCACGCAAAAAAGGCACAAAATCAATTCGTAAATCCCCGCTTCTTCGTTACCGATCTCGCCGCCGAGTGGCCTATTCGCAGAGCTCTAACCTACGTAACAGGTTTTCTAGGTAAGTCTCGACTGCGAAGGGGATTTAAAAATATTCTATGAAATCCGGTAGGTACACAGGGGATTTCGCCTGGACGGAAGTGGTATGAAAAGGATTTTCAGATTGCGGGTCGAGCGCCGGGGGCTTGGGGGCTGCCGCCCAATGACCCCGCGACACGTCAGTATCGGTATTGATCGCACGCCCTCCCCCGCCACACCTGACTCCCCGGCTTCCCACTTATATTTCACAACGCTCAGGGGTGATTTGGAAAACTTTAACGTAAGTTCATCAGACAGTATTATTTCATTATAAGGGATTGATATACAGACGGTTTTACGTAGATCATTAGAGTCCGCCTAAAAAAAATTTAATAAATATCTACATGAGATAGTTATCATACAAACAATTATTTCAACCTAAAAGTATTCAATGTGTGTTACATGTAGCAAGAGGCGCTAATATGCTATTTCTTATTTCTTTTGATCAAGAAACGATTTTGGTGAGCAACAATAGATAGGCAACACCATTCTACTTCTCGGTTAGTAGCGAGAGAATCGTTCCGCAAATAGCATTGACACGAGCACGCGCAAGCGATGGCCAGCCGTCTCCCTCCGACGAGTGAACGACTTCTTATCGCATGTGACACCGTTACTGAAATTACGGGAGAGTCAACATTTAAAACTCTTATCGCTAGTCTAGTTAAAATGCGGGCTAATTGTAAGCAAAACCATTGAACTATTTTCATTATTACGAACATAAACTATTTACAATACTAACTGCTCTATATATATCCAGTACCTTTACTACAGGTTACTTGACGCTTTAAAATAGGTTTTAGTTAGTGCATCGAAAGTTTCAGCTATTTTTAGATGACGTGTATCATAAACGACATTTTCCATTGAGCTGTGCAACGCAGAGCTTGTACCGGAGCGCAATCGAATGGCTGTAAAATTTGCTTTCAGTGTGAAGAGGGGGTCAATGAAACTAGTCGGTTGCATCTTGGCCTCAGTTCGGTTACTGGAGGCGCTGCGCTGACGGCAAGCCCACGCACACGCCGGGGCGAGTCGACCACGAAATATGCCACGATAAATGCTCACTTGCGTACATTTTCTAAGACGAAAATAAATAGCGTAAAGTAGCGTTGTCAAGCGATAAATGTTTTTTTCTTTGTTTTGGGAGACCGCGTTGTGACCGTGATCAACAACGACTCGTCGCCAAGATAGTAATATGCGCTAGCCAATTGTTTTTAGATTAACATTTCAAACTGTTAGGAGTTTCGAAATTGCAAGGGGCTTTTGCCGCCTTAAACGCATTGTGGATAATATCGGATTCAACAAGACGCAAGTATCTGTGCAACAAGACGTAAATGCTACTAATGTTATAAATGTGAAAGCTTGTATGTTTGTTACTCGATCACTCATCATGAAATTCGGTATGATAGTACATAATCAGAAATAACATTTACAATACTCTTCACTTCGGTAAATGTAATGGCTAGACAGTGTCTCGCGGAGGAAGCCGCGGGCGAAAACTAGTACAATATAAATTTCTCGTATGTCCATTATTGTCCATTTATAATTTTACACGATAGATAGAACATGTCTCATATCAAACAATACGCCTCCTCAAATTCCCGACGCGGCCGCTGTACTTTGAGTGTTTCGCATACACTAAAAATTACTTCGGCAAAGAGTAATAATAGGCAACAATGTACAATTTCAAAAACATGGGCAAATTATCAAAGTAATCCTCTTACCCCCTACATTTAATCATATTGAATTTACTTCCTGGATGAAATTAATAGCGTAGTACGTAATACTCCTAGACTTAAATTAATTGTCGCATATTTCTTCAATAGTTTGAAATTGGCAAAATAGATCGTTGATGGGATTCGAGCGGCCGGCAATACGTACTCGTACGTACGAGTACGTACGAGTACGTACGAGTAGGTACATCATAATAATGATTGTTCACCGGCAGACGGACATTCTTTACAAATGGAACCTTGCCCAGCGTATTATTATCGTTTCTGATCAGATGGATCTGTACTTCTGCAGATTAAATAGTTGCTATTGATATCGCAGTAATAAACACTATTCGAGGAGTGCCGCTTGTTCGATCAATGTTTTCGTTTTGCTTATTTAACCTGCGAGATGAAACGGCGCAAGTTAGCTCAATTTCACGAGAACGCTGCTAGTATCGACGACATTAGTAAGACTAGAACGAGCTTTTAGTCGGAGCTGACAAATTGTACAACGGATTAATCAGTTTGTGCAATATTTTGTATGGAATATTCGCTAATTATCTGTGCAGGAAAACGGGGATTGTTTATCGTGTGCACTTTCCTGCTGGTGGCGAATTAATTCGATGTGCGGCCGTTACGAGCGGATGTGACAATATAGTATTGTTAGCTGGAATCCGAATATAGAAGCCATGTCATGTGTCCCGACCGCAGAATTAACGTGACCGATCGCTGTGTGGTCCATACATACGTACTTGTATCTACTAAACACTTCTTAACGAGTTGTCTGAGCTCATAAAACATTATTCATTTGTTGTAGACAAAACCATAGCGTGATTCTACCAAGGAAAATTTCCTTTGAAAGCAATATAATAAGTTTGATGATAACAAGCCATCGTCACCGTGGTAAAGGAGCTGCGGCAGGCAAGTATCGTTACCTATTGCTATCAAGTAATTTATCACCGGTACTTAGAATCTAAAAGGCATACAACTTCGCCTCAAGATAGTTTTTTCTATCTAGACGTAACTGTTTGTATCCATTAGACGTAACATTAAAGACAAGAACCATGGCAATTAGCTGCACGATAGAGCTAAACTAGGTTCGTTCATTCGCAAAAAAATCAGGACTAGGGTTGAAACTTGATATACAGTGCCAACGACAGTAGCGCCCGCTACTTTCTCGCAGATTCTCTGTATAATTGATACAATTCATTGTTTCCCATTTTGTTGGAAAATTGAATTTGAAATTTTTTTATGTGCCATTTAAGTTATACAATAAATAAAAACAAAGTTAAATACGATTAAAATCGATAAAGTTAAACTATTGTCGATTTAAATTCCTAATAACTTAAGAGAATCCTAAATTTTAAGTTCCTGCAATCCCTAGAGCTAATTGATAAAAAACGATTTCTATACTGGACACAGTATAGTGTCTTAAGATAATTTAGCTTGTGTAAAAAATAGCTACACACTGTAAAAGCAAACATTTTCAAACACAAGACCCACGTGACGGCAACCGCACGAGGCTTTATTACCCGTGTAGGAACGTCGGATTAATTTCTATGTTGATTTTATTGTCTGAAGTCTAAATAAACAAGCGCGATGTAGCGAAGTGGTACACGCCCCGTCGTCAGCTCCGCGCACTCTAATGAGTATTGTGTTACACGAACCCCGGCGGAATGGGCGGTTGTTGTGTTACTTGTGGAGATCTCACGGGCCGCGAACAAGGATGCCCTGTAACAATAAACTCGCCACCGGGAGCGCACCAGCTGATCACAATGTGTTTTCGCTTTTGTTCTCAGAACGTACCCTACTTTTAGTCTTGCAGCTGTTCAGGAGTATGGAATATAAAGGTACCGGGATACAATTGGCAACGTTTCACAAGGACGATGCATAATTCATATGGTTCATATATTTTTAAACTCTTCACGAACAATGAGGGCAACTTGCACCTGGTGAGAATAGACCAAGGAAATTTTTTATCGCGTTTGTTTAATACTATACAAGGAGACTATCAATTCACACAACACATTTTATTTAGGGCAATCTCATTTTAAGCGTACATAGACTGCATTTGTGCGACTTCATGCTTGGCTTCGTTAAGTATAGTCAAGGTGCGTGTCAAAGACGTGAAACGTTGCAGAATTTAAGTTAATTATATCTTTCTTTCGATAGAGATGTAACGTACAATCAGTAATCCTCCTCGATATCAACCAAGAGTTCTTCCTAAGTGGACGTGGAACTGACTGCCGCGAAAATGTAAAACTGCTTTTTATATTTCCCAACACGAAGCTAACTGTAGCCCCGCCCACACTAGCCGCGAAGCTTCTACATGTTCCGATGCTCGTTTGTTTGCCTTGCCGTCACCACGCTGAACGTTCTTTCTGTTCCCGCGTGGACTTTTGGATCAATAAATTATTTTTCAAGCTTAGCTTCGTTCAGACAATTATTAGATGTGCAGTCGTATGAGATGACTGCCGGCACATTGAGGCGACACTGAGAGTTCCTTTTCAATAGGACTTCGTATCGGCTTCCTGTATGGCTTCCGAAAGGCTTCTTTCAATCCGTAGGAATACTGTAGGGTTTTAGACGGTCGAGTTCATTTTCCATTCGTTTTTATTATTTATTAACGTTGTCACTCCCGTGATAGAAGGGTGCCCATGCCTGAATTTCCTTATTTTTTTTGTAATTTACGTATAATGAGCATTAAAGGCAAATTAGTGTATGAATGTGTCATAATCTGACCACTTATGCGAATTGCGGGCCAACGCTATTTGGCCAAAAATTCTTCATGTAATTCATGCGCAGAGATGCAATGATGCCAAATTCAAACATGGACGCAGTATAATTAGTATCTGAACACTTAACAGAAATATTACCTAAAATCTTTAAAAGCAAGACGCACATTACAGATGTTTGAGCCAATTTCTTTGAACTATAACAATGCAATTAGTATTCGCAAAATGTCTTATACATTGGTCATTATCGTTTATACTTAACACGAAAATCTCATACGGTGTCTCTAGATGAAAGGAAATTTTCGGACTTTTTACTCTTGATTATTTTCAAAGTTTATGCGAAAGTGAACCAATGTGAATTGACGACCCGTGTGGTGTTGTGACTATCATGTAGGTCCATCATTTGAAGAGTCCTTGGTTCGATTCCCGACGGGGCAGCAGTTTATATGATGAATTTAAATGTCTGTCCCCCGTCTAGTTGTTAATGTACTTGTGCCTGTGCGTGTCAATTGGTATCCACGACACAGGGAATGGGAAGTATGGCACTATGAGCGTGAAGTATTATTTATTTAACGTTAGGGTAGACTGATACGGTACATCGGTCGTCCCGGAATATTTCCCCGAGTGCGCCAAGACGTGGCACAGGTGAGTGCGTATCGGCTATTAATATTGCATCGGCTTGACGCCGCCGTGATAACGTGCAATGTCAGGGTCGCCTCGCGTCGCGCCGCGATCCCACTTATATATTGTAAACACAGACCCGAAATAGCTCCACCCTCCCACAACCACGGGGACGTCTTCCGGAATCTGGGAGACACGGTCACACATCACGCCGCCAAGCCTCTGTGACACCGAGAATGAGCCCTTTCTATCCTATATACATGCAACACTGTACTCGCGGGTACCTCTTCAATGTTCAAATGTTCCTTGTCGTATTACATTTTATGATTATGTCTCTTTGGTACACTAAAACATATAAAAGAATACAGTACCTACACTGGAAGCCGTCTAGGCTTAACGCACTCATACAATCAATTATTTAGCGGCCGTGAAAATTCTTTCATGCGAATGTATAATGTATTTAAATTTTTGTATATTGCTTCTAGTTCTTAGTAAACAGAAATACTTGATTTCACGGTCACTATAAAGGCTAAACGACCTTGTCAGTCAGGCTCGTTTCTGTCAACATTTTAATATGCTTCAGTAACTTATTACACAATAATGCGAAAGCCTACAAACTATAAAACCTTTTCAGTGACGATGAAACCTTTTAAATTCCCCATTAAACTGTTGGTCCGCTGTTGTTCCAAATTGTTCGTGCAGATGCATTAGCGCCAGTGTAATATCTTGTACAGTATTTAAAGTCACATTAGCAGCCAAAAGAGGTTAATAGCAACTGACTAATCACTTGAATAGAAACTGCACTGTTATCATATTTATTTTCTTAAACTACTGTATAGTGCACCAAGAGATTCGTCTCCTGGGAGCTAATAATATGCTCTATACCTTTAAGCTTTATCAGTTAAGCTGAAAGCAAGCAGTGTAGTTGCGATGAAGTCAGCGGCACCTGCGTTACTCGCATACTCCAAGACACGTGATTCCAAGTCATAAGAAGTAATGCCCTCACTCTCCGTCGTTGATGAGCTCAACGCAAATATTGACACACATCTTTCTTCTTAAACTGTTTCTTTAAATTTAAGAATCATCAGATATCTAAATGCGATGAAATAAACCAATTTCACCGGATTGTTAAAACGCTTTTTTAATTCCCGGAACTTTTGCTGTGGAAATAGAAATTGTGCAGTCTGCTCTCGTGATACAAATTTAATAAGGACGTGAATCGTGAATGACGTTCAACTCGGTCGGTATACCTACAGTTCTTTATAATTCATTAATCGTTGAATTTGCTGAATTACAATAGTCACTTACACTAGACCGGTTGCATAAACGATTTACACGATAGCGTAGCGCACACCTAAATCAGAGTGCGCGGTGCAATTCGCTGCCATTGCAAACTATTATGTTCGTCATGCTTAGCGGATGACGGCTGCGTATCAGACGTCTCGTGGGCTTTAATCGACAGCTCGTAAATCAGCATTCCACATATGGCCCGAGTGACCGTCGGTTCCCCTTGCTGTGAGAAGTTGGCAGCCGGGTGTTTAGCAATATAATTAACGCGACAGTACGATATTCCATTATTAAGTAATTTCATAGTTTACAAAATGGTACGTATAACTTGTGCAAGCACTTAATCTGATTGCTTTTCGAAGCATTCAAGTCTGTACTAACGGTTTATGTAATAGGGTTGATTTTGTAAAACAATTCAATATTTATATAGAAATATCTTCGTAGCAGGCTAAATGCTCCGTACACGATGCCCATACTTTGCGTTCGGGAATACGAAAAGTATTTACAATTAGATAAAACTTCATGTATGCTGCAGCCTACGTAACTACCCCGATAATGTATCTCGACACCCACGTACTCTTTCCGCTCCGTCGGAACAGATACTACCACACGAGGTCGCTGAAGGATTCATTAAGAAAACAATAAAACTAATAGCAAACCGATCTCCATTTTAAGTCACAAGCTTGAAACTTTCTTTTAATTTCTACTTTGATCTATCCATTCAATGTAGTAGGCCGCCGCGCCGCCGCGCCGCCGCCCGGAGAACTATCGTAGTCACACACAATTCTACCGTAAAGCTATTTCTGCTTTAGAGGGACCGTGTGGTTACCGAAGTTCACTAAACAGGACGCGAACATCTTAATCCCCAAAGTTTAATTTAATAAAAAAAAATTGCTTTCGCAAAGTCGTCTGAATGTGTGTGCATCTTTACATAGTATAAAACAAAGTAACCGAATCTGTCCTCGTGTTTGTTTCTCCCCTTACACCCTTACACCTAAACCACGCTACCGTTACCACAATAGACAACTGATGTGAAATACATTCTAATAGTTTTTAACAGCAGAGAAAAAAACATTGTGATCAATGGTCAAAAAACAATTGATATCATAATGTGTTACGCTCTATAACATTATCTCACCTTGAGAAATACATCAAAATAAAGTAACCAAAAAATTGTAATTGTATTTTATTTTTAAGTCTGTTATCGCGTGTAAGTTTAGAACTATCATATCCCTTTCTCAGTGTCTACAATTCGTGCTTTTTGTCGTAGAGATACTTTGTTGAGGATGACAATGCTTAGTAAATTGCACCGGAGCGAAGCAGATGCTAGTTTAGCTATAACCGGTAACAACACTTCACTAGCCTAACGCACAGAATTAACAGAATTAAACGGACAATGAAAGATAGAACCGACAACAGAACAGAGGTCTCGCCCAAAGCCCAGCCGGCAGGGTACAGCTAGTACGGCTAGTACAGCCAGGCCGACATCGATCGCTAATCGCGCCGCCGCACGATAACACCCACCGCAGATAATGTATCCACATACAAAAACGTAGATAGGTGTTTAGAAATCGTGGCATAATTATACCATTATTATTACGATACTGAACTTTTTTGCAGACGACACAAAAGGTTAGTTACTTCTTGTTATATGTTACAATGTGTTAAATAAAATATCCAATACCTTAATCTTCAGACATCTAAGACATAATAACGGTTACTAATATTTACTGTTCCTTTTGTTAGTAAAAAAATATACGACCTCTAAATGATCACGTCGCTCATGAATAACTGTGACCAATGTTATTTCTCTATTATAAAAAGGCAAGTCTGAGATTAAAGCCGGATATTATATTACGAAAAACCCGAAGAAATATCTTATCTGACTATTATTCTAACTAATCAATTTATATAAAATAAGATAACAATGATAGTTAGATAATAAAAATTACCTAACATACAAAAATTTAGCCTAATTTTTAACAAGTAGAGATAATAAGGTCTTCAGTGGGTCACACGTGGGCCACGTGTTGTGCGTACGGCCCGTTAAGATTCGAGAGGTTCGCAAAGGTTTACATGTGTTGCACAAATCAATTTCCTACCTTGTATGTGCATAAAATGAAGTCTGAATACGAAGTATTGCCACAAATCCATAAGAGTTAAGTATCCCGTAAATCTGGTATTTGAAAGTTTCGAATATAATCGGTACGTATCCGCATTGTTTTCATATATTGTGTTATTAGTATAATGGATAAGAAAGCTTTAAGTGGTCCCTGGTCGAATAAAAACATAGGAGTCAATTGCAGTTATTTGTCAAATAATTGATTTAGAAAGTATGTGTGACAGTTACTAAGATTAGTTAATAATATCACAATCTTTTTGAATCCAAATTGTTAGGCCGTACGAAAACCAAAATGTATATTATCCTAAAATGGACTATCACGAAAATATTTTGACGAAATTGATGAGTCATTATTTCCGAGATGCAGTTTGGGTTTTCCGCAAATTTCTCTCCGCAAACTCGTAATTGTGTATAGACTGAGACTTTTACGGAGACAGACAGCAACTACGACAGTGAAATCAGAGAGTAACATGAAAATTGAATTTGAAAAAAGCTTAAATATTTATAACAGGACCTGATTAAGGGGGGCAATGAAAGTCCGGTAGCGACTTATCAAAAGGCTAATAGACAGTAGTTCGACTAGGCGGGGAAAGCGCTCCTTAAGGTGACTATGCGAACTAGTTCATCAGTGATCTGGCTTTTAATTCCTTTATATCTATCTTTTTATATTTTTATTTAAAAAAAACTAAAGAACTATAAGCGAACTAGTTCACCAAAGGACTAGCTAATAAATTGAGCGCTTCCAACTAGACAGTGTGACAGACAGAAGTGACAGACCATGCCCAGAACTAGTTGAAATGAACTCACCATCCGCATCAACTTCATTGATCATGTCTTGAAGCTCGGCTTCTGTGGGGTTCTGTCCTAGCGAGCGCATCACGGTGCCCAGTTCTTTGGTGGTGATGGTGCCGTCGCCATCCTTGTCGAAAAGTGAGAATGCCTCCTTGAACTCGGCAATCTGTTCCTCTGTTAGTTGATCGGCCTGCAATGTTGATGTTTTCATTATTTCATTGTTAATCTATTTGTAGCCATTGATAAAGACATATTATTCGGTCTGATGAAATCTCAAGAACTTTTATGAAAGACTGATCATTATTATTTATTATTTTTCCCAACAACATATAGAAGCCTATAACTAGCTTAAGCCAGTTATACTTTATTATAATTCATATAAAATTCCATGCTCTTATCAGCACATGTAAAAATATATATATATACTAAAATAGTACTGAAAAACAGGAAAATTTACAACTGTAACATCAACAATGGAAAAATCCAGTTTCAATAATAGCCCTGATCAATCACAATGAGTCTAAAAATAAAGAGTATTTTGCAGAATTTAAATATACAATACATACAGCGGAGACCACCATCTTGATAGCAGCACCAGGCAATACTAAGTCTAAGAAACATTCAACGGAGACATTATGATATGATAAGATTATGAGTAATTATATAGTTTTTGTGACACGTCATACTGCGACACTCTCAAGATATGATATCAAATACTGCATTATAATAATTTTTATCAATTGATATTCAATACTGAGGTGTTGTCAATAGTTTTTGTTTTCGGCTTATCACAATGTATGTAGGTGAATATAAAGATTACTTAGAATTTATAACCACTTTTACATAACTACATATTCATACTGACCTGGTAACTTATCAAAAATGTGCATTTTAAAGGCATATGACAAAATATTATAGTTAAATCTTGTTATATATTTTTACAAGAATTCATTACTAATTATCCTGTAAGCCTTTTTTTCTGGACAGACATACCATTCTCTAACAGTACTTTGAGCAAAAGAGCACAGTATTTGTTGTTTAAGACTTTCGTTAGGTGTGTTCCGTGATGTGGACTGCGAGCTAAGACTAAACCCACTCAAAATTATTTCTAACAGACTGATTCAATTACAACTTCTTTAACTATGAAAACTACATGATTCAATGAACTTTAGAAAGAAACACTATTTTCACACAATGATATCTTAATTATTATAATTTTGTGATAATAGCTACATTTTCTGAACATTACAAGTTATCGTTTAACGACTGCTTATAAAGTTACTTAACAACATGACTAACTCAATATA
>DWNH01001119.1:0-12125 GCA_018249895.1 Tiana niger
AAGGTAATACGGTTGAAAAACAAATCGACACTAATGAAGTGTAAATATTCGTTTAAAAATTCTTTATTTTATGAAAAATATTTAAAAAATGTATGTATGTCATGTTTCTTACCTTTAAATGAAAATACTATTACAAAACGATTCGGCTATAATTAAATTTAAGTAAAATTTAAAATGAAAAAAAAAATAGAAATAAATACCTAATTGAAACTTTAAAAAACCCGATACTTACCGATTCTTATGGATTTAGGATTTATGAACGAAGCACGGTCCACCTAACTGTGTCATAAAGAATATCGTTTTATAATTCCCCGCTATGACGCGTTCATAAACCGCGTTTAAGTTTTAAGCGCGTTATGGTGTCACAAGTTATTGGCGAGGAATTTCGTATGTCGTAGCGAATAAAGGCCCAGGTTCCAGAAAATATGTAATAATAATCTGTATATGAAATAATCCCGTAGTATATACTGTAGTAATGTTTATTTTCAGTGCCAAATAATATATTTATAGTGGCAGAAAATATGGGAGTGGTCCGTGCCGATAGTAATAGTTCTCGCCTCGTCTCGCACGCTGCTCTCACACCGCTCCGCTTCACGGAGCTTGAAGGAATTCACAGACCATAGAGAATACACTATGTAATTAGTATGGTCTAATTTCGTGAAATGTATTATACTGCCTACCACCGATCCATATTCGCGACCTACGCCGTGCTATAATACATGTAGACATGTCTTAGCTGGTTCGGCTATACATCTGGTTCGATCTTTGCTACCACTAACATTCCTCTGAGATTTATCTACTACGTATTTGTATCATACACTTAATTTTAAGCTTGCATTTAGTATTTTTCTCTATAGTTTGCAGATAAGTGGTGAATTTAATATGTATCTCTTATCTTGGACCAATAGTGATGCATTTCCATTTCGATGTGTTGGTGAGCGGGGCGCCGCCCCCGGTCGTAAGACTGACGACGAGATTTGTTTCTTTCGGGCCTATGTTGGAATAAATTTTACAATAAAATTAAAATAATAATTGTATCGAATGTATTAGTGCGTCACAAATGAGATGTAATCACTATTTTATTGTTGGGCTTAAGTTTAGTTCCGATACACAACAATAGCGTTGTGAATATTTTCCATCAGTTATTTCGTCGTGAAATTAATATTTAAGTTAGCGTACTGTGATACGGCTTCTAGAAATTGCTATAATTATGCTCAATGTGTTTTCATTTTTTATTATATATCCTAATTATTAATCAAATTTGTAGGGTAGATATTTTTACTAAACCAGTTTGCTATATTATATATACCATGATGATCGGAATCGATTGAGGTAAGGAACCATTTTTATTGAAAATTATTAAAGTAACTGATGTATGCTAGTCTTTGATTATATTATAAATGTATTTCGTTTTAAGTATAAAATTAAATATATACGTAAGTTCTTTAAAATAGAATCGCGTAAAATCCTTCAATTTATTTTAATAATCATTGTATCATTAAGGATTTTGTATGAAAGAGGAGGATGTATCCATAATACTGAGCATGCTCCACTCTTGTACGGATGTTTACTCCAACACTATTTAGATAACGCTTCCCATTAGAGACGGCGCCGCGCCGGCGTCGGCAATAGTGACTATTATATTTACTTGTATCGTACGTTTGGGTGTCATAGGTCATAGCGCACTCTGAAAACAGTTTAGAAGCATGTGGGGCTAGCGATGCTCAAAATGGATCGAATTTATGATGAGTCGAAAGAGGCGCGACGGGTGCTTTGTAAAGTGCCTTTCACATAAATGAGGTGTCGTTGTCGCGTCGCCAACGCGTTGGTGCTGACCGCATCGCCTGGCACGGCGTCACAACCTATCAGCGAAGCATTCACACAATACCCCAGTGATTGTCATCAAATACCAGTGCAATTTTGTCTTTAAACTCAGACTCCTGATTTAATGGAGGAGGCACTTTACATTCTAGTCACGCGGAAGAATGTTGGATGCAGGATTTGAATTGAACTGCATTCAGAGTGTCTACATTTTTATAACATTAGTATACTTATTCTACTATTAAATTATATATTTGAAGTTATAAAATAATGTTCTAAAAATCAACAATTACTTGAAACCGAGCTAAGGTTAACAGTACAATAAACTAGCATTTGTCATAAATCAGAAAAAAATATTCGTTTGGTACATGAGTTGTTAAGGTGGTATTTTACACAAATTTACCACTTTAAGGTTATTTGGTACATAAAGATCTTCACTTCAAGTGCCTTTTCATATGTAATGTATTTTTAAATACTATGAAAATAAGGCCTTCATATTTTGTAATATAATAAAATTGCAATGAAGCACGAGAGACAGAATACACTTGATCTTGATTAAATCTCATAGTTTTAATTGCAGTGATAATGAATTGTCCTTAATTCGATGTCTTGTAATAGTTGATTTCTAGAACAAATTATCTAGTATGTTATTAATTGGTCGCCTGCAATGGTATATTATCCTAACGGCAATATTTAAACATTTAACCTTATCATATCTGTAGCGTTCTTATTGTAATATCTTATAACTGTGTTTTCTGTATGTCCGGTTTACATAATTATCTACTTGTCAATAATTGTCCAACTTTTTACTGACCATTCTTGAATTACGTCACACATCAAGTGTTGGTTGAGAGTTATTAGATTTAAAGTACTGTTTTGACTGTTCTTGTTTTTGTGTATTTGATATACTTATAGGTTTAAAATATTTACTTAACTTTTTTGTTGTTGTACACGATAAACCAGCATGTTACAATCTGTAACGATGTAAACAACATGCCAATAGAGCATATATTATTCACAATTATTAAAAGTTTAGACAATGGAAGGAAAAAGTTCATTATTGTAATAATCTAATTGACTATAGAACATAGATTGAACAAATGATTTTATTATAGTTTTAGTTATTCTATTAGGATTGTAAATTTTGTGATGTACCAACTGGAGAGGTTCATATGCATATGACTTAAATGAAACAGAATCAGTAGTTTGTGACGTAATTTATGAATGGCTCTTATAAAACATATGTGTGTGTACTTTCAGCATGAAAGGTATTTTAAATTTGTATTTTGTACTGATATTATCAGTCACATGCGCACTTGCACATTCGCGCGCTTTTCAAATCTATCGCTTGCAGTTAACCGGACCTACCGCAACCCTCTCATTTCTTTATATGAATGTTAGTTATAGAGTCCAAAGATAGAAATTGATAACAAACAGATCTCCATTGTAATGGAAGTAATAAAATGTTTTCTTCATGAAATTGTGTTTTCTTTTATACCAATGTCTTAAACACACAAGTTTTCCTCCATCTATTCCAGTCAGTGTATTTAATGTCCAAATATAAAAGAGATACATCGCGGACAAGGCGTTTTTAAAATATACAAAGTAATTTAAGTAGACAAATAGGTTTATGGTAGGCTCCCAGGAAATAAGTTGTCTTATAGCCTAAGTACCTACATTCACATCTATGTTTGTTCGAATCATTTGAAAACTGAAGTGGATATCAACCAACATTCGGCTAAATAGGGAGGGCGCTTCTAATGATTAAATTACTAATAATTGTTTGAAAATGTTATATCAAAGGGCATAATTGAGTATAATAATTAAGTATTTAAATAAATAAGACAAGATATTTAAGTAAAAAGCTTTTATTTGAAGCCGTAATACAAATGGTAAACATAAAAACAGTCGAGAACGTAGTCTTTTAAACATTAAAATATAATCAAACATACACAGGAGGACTCAGTAACACAAATACAATCGAATAATTATAGAATGAAGTAGGTATATACTGACAATGATTAATCCGAATGATCTTACAATCCTACACAAAAACCTTTTCCGATTTGGCAATGACAAAAGAAAATAGGGTAGGTACACTTTACACTATTCTAAACTGGCATTGTGAATATTATATAGTTAACTAGTTCTATTTAGCATTGCACTGTCAGTTATCATATTAAGACAAAATAACTGCCTACAACAACACTCCGGCTTATATACTTGGCATATAAATAAGGATATGGTAATTAATTATAAAATATCCAAGTGATTTATAAGTGCAGCAACTGGAATACGCTTGAAAGGCAGAAAGAGAATATAAAGGAATTAGTTGTAAAAATTTCTTAAAAATAATTTGTAACAAACAACCTATAAAATCACTTAAAGCTTTTAATAATACAAATTAAATAAACATAACCCAAATAAATAACATAAATCTTAGCAGATAATAAAAAAAATTACCCTTAAAAATATAACCTACATCCACTATTCAAACGATTATACCGCTACTGAGAATGACAAAAATATACTTAGTGCACATTATGTGTGATACATTAAGAAGATAAGAATAGTAAGTAGGTGTATTATAATTATTGTTAATATATAGATAAATTACTTAGGCCAAAGCCGCAAAAGGCTTCCCGATACAACATTCCAAAAGGCAAGCAAAACAAATGAAATTGTAAATATTCATTCAATACATTATCAACATTTTGGAAGTCGACAGTTGATACCTACATAATATTGTTACTTTCAATAGTAACTTGGTAGATAAATGCTTAAGAAAAGGTACGGAATGTAATACATATTATCACGAGGTGATTTGTATAAAATTGAGCGCCTCCGATTTTTGTAAACCTCGGTCACGAGTCACAAATGCCAATATTTTTTGTAGTCATGAGTGTGGCCCGCAAATTCCTATACCAGACAAAACATTGCGTAAAAATTTATATAATGTGAAAGGTAACTATGAACTATGTCACAAAAACCTATTAATTATCTAACGATAAATTCGCAAGACGTATAACGAAGCGGCAATTTTTACAGAATCGATTTTTGTGCGACTCTGAGCAGATATCCAACATTACCTTGCACATGCCTTTTTAGAAGCATCGATGTTTTATCTGGCACGCAATATCGTTGGACTTGACACGTAACCGGACTGTCGATGTGAGACTTTGCGTCCTTTTCAAGTGGCAACAAGGAGACTGTAATGCAGAGCTGTAGCTACCTACATACGTAATACGATTAGAGGGCAATGACCAAATTTCTTAATGAAACAAAAACTCTTTTAGGTTAGAATGGTTATAAATTTCTTACCCTCCTATTCAATACCAAGTGTAACCAATTTCAATCTTTTTTTAAGGGTATACAATTTAATAATTTGCCCATTACCCTCGAATTAAGTCGCAAATCAGAAATCCTTATCTAAGAGATTCTTATTGCGTGCTAAATTCTTAGCTGCACAAACAGCCTGTGTACACGAATCCATGTATACGTCCGTCTCCACTTTTGGTACCCTGCCTTGGTATACATTGATAAAACTGAAAGCTTTTGGCGGCCGTGTCAAAGATTTGGTCTAATTAATTATTAGTGCATCTAAGACGCAATTAGGTATTAAAACAACCAGTTCGAGGTATGAATGCTGACACCACGTCATTGCACATGGATGGGAAGAATCTTGAAGTAGTTTCTTCATACGTTTCCTGGGGACCTTAATCCGTGACGACAATCGCTTGGAATCCGAAATTGTCTCGCGTATAGCAAGAGCTGCAGTTGCTTGGCAAACTGTATAAAAGGGTGTGGAGTTCACATGACCTGAAGCTCAGAACTAAAAGCTGCATATAAAGCAATGATATTGCTAATCCTCATGGACTCCTCTGAAACCTGGTGTACATACAGAGGGGATATTAAGCGACTAGACTGTTTTCACATGAAATGCCTCCGCACTATTCTACGTGTGAAATGGCAGGATTGTGTCCCCAATACAGAGGTGTTTCGAAGAAAGGAGGGTATGGAATGTTAGCTGATGACTAGCAAATTTCGATGGTGCGGACATGGGGCACGGATGGATAATACGAGATTACCAAAAGCAGTCTTTTATTCAGAGCTTAGCTGTGGAGATTGAAGGGCCGGTGGCCAGTACCTCCGGTATAAAGATGTACTGAAACGTAATTTAATAACTTGTGGTATGTCAGTGAACTCGTGGGAGGAGGTAGCACAAAATAGAACGGAATGGAGACGTAGCATCAAATCACACCTTAAGTTTTGAAGGCAACCGCCTAGATAGTCTTGATGCTAAGCGGCAACAACGCAAAGCTCGTCCTAAACCCTCCTACAACTACACATATGTATAACCAAAATGGGTAACTCCAATGTTTTATGTGTAATCGAACATTTAAAACAAAGTTTGGCTTTGCCAGCCATCTCAGAGCTCACACCAGGCTAACAGGGGGTCGCCGTAGACGGCTGTGTCTTGGTGTTCATCATATCCACATGCCTGGCCGCGAAAAGGATTTAAAAAGGTGGTTGTTATTTTACCAAATACCTATTAGGTTCTTTTTAAGTAGAACTAGAAACATCGACGTTAACACGTAGTACTCATAATGACGAACGTAGACAGCGAAGAGTGTAGACAGGCTTGCTACTTATGACTACGCTTAATTCTAGGCAATGTAATGTGTGGGATTTCCACAGCGTGGTTAGCTGGTTGTTTACCACAATTTGTTGTGGTAAAATTTCACGTCGAAGAATCCTTGGTCTGTGAGCTGTGAGTCACGGCGGGAGATCGTGGATCCCGCGGGGGAGACCGCAGGGATGGCCGCCGCCGTTTCGCCAACTGGCTCGACGCTAAGTGTTGACGGGCGCTCGGGACTCTTAGTTTTGTTGGCAGCGGCTTCAGATACCACCTCCGGCTCGGGCTCCGGATTTGGCTGGGGCTCCGGTTCCAGTAGAGATTCAGGCGGAGCGGAAGGCACCACGCTACGGGCAGAAACTGCCTCAGGCTTATGGTGGGCATCGCCCAATAGGCCCACTTCTTCCCTTTAGCATAAAATTAATCATATCTCAATGGACAAATTAAGGACTATAACTCCATACAAGTAACTAATAGGTACTACATAAATTAATAGCAGACTCGACATAAAAAGCAAATTATAAAAAAACATCACGTTCTCTTTTGGCTTCTATACCTTCAAGGGGTACAATTTAGCAAATGTTATATGCAAAGCTTCTTTGGAATTATTCCGCATCGACTGATCGCATTTTCCTATTTCGCTTAGAATTTTATTCTTTAACGATTTTGTATAGTACCTATCCGGTAACCTAACGACTTATATTTTTATTTTTTTAAACATTTTTGCATTTGGGACTTTTATCATATCGGTTGTTGACTAAACTATTTACTGAATGAACGATTTATTAAATTTTATCAAGTAACGTTTAATTTAAATCTTTATGGGTACAAGTATCTCGTGGGGATCGGTTGTGACGATTTTGGAGAGAGCAACGAATAATTTTGTATTTTGACCTGGCAGTGACGTCTGTTTGTATGTTTCATTTCGCAGCAACATGACCGCGTCCCTCGCTTTTACTTCCAATTGATTTTCATAGAGTAGAGGACAAATTTGCGAAAAGGAGTGTCTAACAATGATGCCTGATGCCGTGCTTACGTACCTACGACACTCTTGAAACACCATGACGGTATTCAATGGTTCTATGCGGCCAATTTTCCATTTTAAGGGCGGAAAATTGTCATTTTGAGGCGATGACGACCAGTGTGTTGGGCTGTCCTTATTTTCCATCCACTTGGATCTGGTCTGGAGTTTCGACACGTAACCTTTAACCCAACGTGCCTAAAAGTGATGATCTGTTCCCCCTGGTAATAGCGATTGAGTAAACCTCTAGCGTCAGCTTTCGTGTCCTGATATAATGGTGAAGTGAGTGAACGATCAACCAGGAAGAGATTGGGACTAAGGGGAAGAAAGTCGTGTGTATCGGATGTTATTTGGGATGTATTCTACTTGAGTTAACATAATAACGTGATAAACTCCTCAAAGTTTAATTGAGCGTTGACGATTACGCGTGCCAGGTGTAGCTTGCAGGACTTAAGACATCATAGACCTTCAAAATCAGCTGCATAAAAAGGTATGAATATAAATTGTAGTGGTAAGCAACGTATGTACAAATGTTGTTTGAAGAATATGTTAAAAATTGTGTAAGTTCGTTTCTCGCATATACGAAATTCTTGCCATTGTCCGAACAGGTTACGTCGAGCTTTCCGCGCCATGATATAAACAGTTTAAACAATAAAATGTATTTAATGTATAAAAGTAATGTACATAATGTAAGTGGATAAATCGCTTACCAATTCCAAATGCACTCAACGTGTGACAAAACATACGGAAGACAAATGTACCTAAGCATTTACAGTTTTAGCATCCCTACCTCTTCGGTTTAGTATGAATAAGCAATGAAGAAATGGGTAAGTTGGGGTTAGTCGTTCCTTTGGTAGGCTGCCCACTATAGAGCTCATAGGTTTACTTTTCAATCGTTTACACACACTTCATTGGAGCAGAGAATTGGGTGCCTTTGTTAGCAACCGAAGTGGTCCGAATTTTAAAGGCGACCACCGACACTAATGACGTTGTTATCATCTATGAACAAATCATTTATTTATAATTATTATCCAAAATTAGATTTATATTAATCGCGAAACGATTCAGACTGTGACACAACCTCGCAAGTCTAACTAAGACTTTCAGTCCATCAGCTGTCCGGAGATACTACGTTAAAACTGCGTAAAATCTGAAAAAGGGAAAAAATTCCAAATGTTGCTCTGACTACAAAACGTTTATAACACCAGCTTTAAACTCAGGGAGGTCGTCTCTGTTCAATAAGACTAATCTGAGTAAAAGTTGTTATAAATAGGTTCGCGAAGAAAATACGGCCCTTTCCACCACAGTACGGAGACTAGATCTGTAACTGTCTGTACACTCCGCGAGACACTATGTCGACTGGTAACTATCAGCTATTACGAATATTCTAAATATCGATTATGAACGCCGCCTGGAGCGGACTGTATCAATGGTGCTCCCAATAATTTACATACCTAATAAATGTGTTATAATGCGTCTACCGCACGCGGAATCGAACAGTGCGCGCGCTAAATGAAATGCATTGTGTTTATCCTTTACTAATGCTGCCGACACCAATACGTGCTCAACACTGATATTATTATTATCGAGAAGGAACGAGTGCGTCAAAACCGATTTTTTATTTTCACTCGTCGCAATGGATGCTCCATGGCGGTAACATTACAATGACTGTGAATCTATGAGTTGTTTAACACAGATAGGGTCGATAGTTGCTAGCGCAATGTACCGCACGCAGTTTTCGTATAACTAATTTTGTCTAATTGTTTTGGGTTTACAAACTTTTAAAATGAACAAATGATATTGTAGATAATATTAAAATCTATTTGAAATTTACGATTAATTCGTCGTTTTAAAAATAATGTAGGTACTGTATTAAAAAACAAAATGTTTATAGCTACCAATAATTAAGTAAAAAAAAACATTGTGTAAGTAAATAAAAAAAACAATAAACATAGATTATAAACAATATAATTATCACAGTGCATTATTATAACATCTCAAGTGTCTTTAAATATAACATGTCTTGGTACAATAGGTACATGAGTCAATTAAACGTGCAACATTAATACATTTTTTGATTTTAACGTAAGGTAAATATTTGTTCTAGATTAAACTAGTAAGACTATTTTTGGTGTTATAATACTAGTTACATTAATGACAGTTTAGTTTTCAATAATACAATGTGTGAATATTTATTGTCTACTAAGCGAATAAGTAATTTTAGACAAATAACTAACTATTATAACTGTTAATATACACATCAAAATAGTCAAACATTGAATTTGTTATTTAAACTTGTATGAGTGCGAAGTACCCGGATAACCTTTTGCATTTTCAAATGAAAAAAAAAGTATATAATTTTTGGCATTATAATTATACTTAAAACTAGAACATATTGAAAAAAAAAAGGATTAAATTTAAAATCTGGTTTTGAATTAGAATATTTTGACGTGTGTATTATATTGGTATATAGTAATAAGCCGTATGTCTAAACTAATTAGGTATAATGTGCTATTACATACTCGTCCACACATATTGCCTTCATACAGTGATTTATGATTTAAAAAGAAAAGTGCAAAATGATGTTTCAAAGTGCCATTGCGTAACTTAAATCAATTAACAGGCGACTGAATAAAATATACCTAATAATAGACTGTAAGAGAACTGTTAGTGAATTTCTGGCTTGAATAATTCATTTTATTTCATATTTCATTTTTACTATAATAAATACAAAATCGTACCGTATGTATTTCATAAATACACCTTGTATTGGTGAAATAAAATCTGGGGTAATAATAATTTAGTTAAAAATTTATTTATTATTTATACAAATAATTTTGATCAAGACAGGTAAAATATATCGATAATCATTTTAATATAATTTTTTGTTAATGGGCTTTGTTGTATCAATGGATATGACAAACTTCAATAATATAAGGATTAGTTTAAGTTAGAATGTGGATGCTATGTTTAAAGCATGAAAAGAAAACTAATCTAACCAAATAAAGAAGTTGCGGCTTTCAAACATACATAACTCATTTATGACAACTCTCTCAGCAGCCACGTACATAACTATCTTTCACAATTATAATTTAAGATATATTTTTTATTACTTATGAGATTTTTTTTCATTTCTTTCTTATGAAAGTACATAGTAAGTAGAAGTGAACACTTCTTTATAGAAGTACTTTTTGCTTGCAGCCCTGTAATTATGCCGTGTATATTTTTCTCGAAAATACGTGCCCACGCAATTGCTGGATGAACCTTCGTATAACAAATTGCATGATAACCATTTAATCGACTTTGTATGACTGGGGAAGAAAACAAACATTCGGAAATAATCTTTTAGCAATACTTCTGGTACTAAATAGTGGCTAAAACACTCTTATTTATCACTGATAAGATAAAGTTCTATGCAAACTCCACACCAATAGCGAGTTTACACCATTGACTAAAAAATTTATGTCTATGGTAATAATAATGAAAACGGGGTTAAGACCTGTCGGATATAAAATAAATAAATCCCTTGTAATGAATAAACAATTTCATTTCACTTCAGATCTAAATTCGGTACGTTTATTAACACATTTATTAAAAATTTGTTTCTACGATGGATTGTTTAAGTATCAAAATACTTAATTATTTAAAAGGTTTAATTTAGTTTCATATGTGTGGAAGATTAAATTTGGTAATTAAAATTTTAGTTAAAATTTAAAATACAACATCGATTTGCAAGGTATACATATATACATATATAGTTTTAATGACAATATAATTATGAAGTGCTCGGGATCAAACTGAACCGTGGCGCTCTAATACCTTGCCTAACCTTTTTAGTTTCTGATAGATGTTAATCGGGTGAAGATTTGTTCGGGCGACAAAAGCAGTTCATCAAAAATAAGACAACCGGTTTATTCGTGACTTATCGGCTTTTGACTAAACATAAACACATAATTGGACCCTAACTGCAACATTTTGTCAAAATACTGGTCATAAGTATAACAATAATATAAAGGTAAAGGATTTTGCTACACTCATGGGCGGAAAAATCAATAAATAATACTTAAAATTAGCAATCTCAATAAACATTATCTTTGTTACTCATAACGTCATTATGTTAAAAGAAAATTATAAAAAAGGACCTTCATTCATCCATTTATAAAATTAATGGAGTATTGGTTTTAATAAAGACGATTTACTTCTTTATTTTATTGACGATTACAAAATCAATAATAAGTAATATTTTATATAGTAATATTAAGTCAAAGTTGCAAAAACAATGACAATTTGGTTATGACAAAGGGAATAATATCTACGCAACGATTGGAAGCCTCACTTAAACACAAACGACAAATTATTATATGATAATCACTCACACAAATACGCATTTTCTAAGCGCAATTTAGTTTGTAACTGTTATCGATATATCAAATTTTAATAATCTCACATTCTACAAGAAATAAACTTTCTTCTACTTAAAGATGTATGAAGAACATAATTATATGAAGTATATCTGAGCATCATTTAGTACCCGAATGACCGAGCCTTGCTCGGTATATATACATATGTATAATATACGAGGGGTGATCCAAAAGTAATGATAATCAGTAATAAACACAATGAATATGATAATAAAAAAAATATATT
>DWNH01001120.1:0-12123 GCA_018249895.1 Tiana niger
AGAATATACCACCTTGACACCCATTTATACCGAGACATGCCAGCAAACTATATTAAGGCGACTGTCGCGTCCCCATAAGAAGCATATGTATATTTACTACCTCGAAAAGAAATTTAATGCTACTTGGGATTTCACAGGAACGTTTATAATTTTTTTAAAGCTTTACACTCATAGCCCCACTTTAGGATTCTCTGTGTCATCGGTACCATGGATACACACGAAGACAATTACACTAACACCCAGACCGAGAACAGAAATCTAAATTCATCTTTGAAATTTCTGCCCTGCTGGGAATCGCACCCAGGGCCCTTCGAATGGTGGACCGGCATCGTAACCAGTACACCAAATAAGTGCGTTGACATCTTAAAATTAGTGCTAGTCCCTTTAATTGCAAAAATTACATATTAATCTATACAAAGATGCACTATGCTTTTAATTAACGTGCTTATAAATAAGGCATTATTCCCATTTTTTAACGTCGATATAGGAATAGATTGGACGGTAATATAGGCTCAGTGGTCGGCGGGATAGAATGGAACGAGGGTTTAAATATTCAAAATTCTAACGAATTCACACGCTCCCCCTTCAACCTACTATTATTCGTAGGCTTCGACTAATCACAGCATTCATCAACGCCATAGGAAAACCCTATAGGGCAACTTAGGACTGGGTACAATAGCACACGGGTACAAAAGTAGGTATATCAAAAATTTTTAGCCAGTATTATTTCAATCAATCAATCAAATCAAAAGTATTAGTATTAGCCAGTATTATTTCAATGTGAAAAAATAAAACACAGAGGGCAAAATTCGGGGGAAACGCGAATATCACTTGCAAATACTTGTGTAGGACAGATACTCAATTCTTATTACATGATATTATTACATTTACTGTAGCAGCAATCCGTGCATGCGAAATAATTAATTCTCAGATCGAGCGAAAGATTAAACAGATTTTCAAGTAATTTCATGACGATTTTTATTCACAATGCCTCTAGATTTTATTATTTTATCCATGGGCATGTACCTACTATATCAATAAAAATAATTCGATTTGCTTATAGACTACGTACTCGTAAACCTTTATGAATATTGCTTTCACGTTTCGAGTTCGACGCAATATACAAGATTTTTAGATTTAATAAAATGGGATTGTGTTATTATTAAAAACAGTTTTCAACTGTTTTCTATTATAGTTTGCACTGAATTTTATAAGTTTCAAATTCAATGTTTTATTTTGATGACTAAGAAAAGTACATTTCAAAACGCATTGTGATTTTTGGAAACATGCTTTCAATCTGCCTATTAACTGTTTCTTTCATCAAGTGTTAGACAAGAGAAAAAATCCCATCCTTACTAATTATTTTTATTTTTCAATGTGACGTTATTGTCCTATTTTTAGAAATTCTATTTATCAACGGACTCATCAAAACTTGGTTCAAGCTTCTGAAATTCAAACTTTTATTAGCTCTTCGCTGTTATCTCTCCAAAATACTATTTTTATGCGCCAATAGAAGTGAATTATCTATTGTAAAATGATAAACAATTTTATTTGTGTAGTTCTAATAACATAAAATAGTCACAATTTTTTTATATTGAATATAAGTAGCAGACGAGCATGCAGGTCTGGTGTTAAGTGGTCACTGCAAACCACCGACTTCCATATGCAACCTTAGGCAGTATCTTAGTAATACCTACCTGAGATCGTAGATGTGTTGCTTCTTCTGAGGACTAAGATAGTCATCTCGTATTAAGTGAACTCCGTCAACTACACCCTGCTTCCAAAATACAAAAAATTGTTTCACGGTAGAATTGGGTGTAACAGTGGTACTTTGCGTGGCCAGCAGACCTACCTACTCTTCAAATAATATTATATAGTACCGTAGTTCAATTCGAATGAATAACAAGAGCATAGTTCTGAAGGGATCTCATTTTTTATCTTTATCTATCCGCAAAACTAAAAGAAAAAAGGCTGACTCTATAAACGGAAAACGACAAAGCTTATGAATGGAATCTATTACTTTACAGCTTTATTTGATCTCTTTAGGTTAGATTTCTTTGTAGGTTTAGCTTTCAGTAACTTATTGACTTTATGTGAAGTTGATACCGATTGAATGTGATTGTGAAGTTTGATACTGTGTAAACGTTAATATCGCAATGGAATTTGAATCGTGTTGTTACTCTGGGGACAAAATGTGACCTCTACAGAGTGATATCCTTAAATTATCCAAGTACATCCGTATATTACACCCGTCTATTCAATAACTTGTCAAGTGATTCATGCAGCTCATAATCATTCATATTCAACCTCAGTGACACAATTCTACCTGAGCTCATACATAAATGCGTATTTTAAGTATCGTTATATTTAAAGTATCCTTCGACAAATGCGACATGTATTTGTATAATCTTAAAAAAAAATATAAACTCAATAACACTTTTCTATCCTCCTACTTGTATTAGTCATATTCATTCAACCATTCGTTCACATTCATTTATTCATTAAATTCATTATATTCCATATATTTGTGGGGAAATGATATAGGAGTAGTTAAAAGTAAAGTAGTGCATAATTATAATAGGATGTAAAATGTATGTAATGTAGATTGTAGGACACTGCCACTCTACTGATTATTATTTATTTACTCATCAACTACATTCATAATAATGTGATGCATACGGAAGAAAGCACCAAATTATTCTGATTTCTTTACTATTTACTAACATGTTCAAGCATGAAACAATCGATACATCAAACCATTTTCGATGTTACGGATACCAACGAACAACATTTTATTTTTATTTATGTAGACTTAGAGTAGTAATATATGTAAAGTACATACATATGTAAAGATAGATATTTCGTTATAAAAAAGCAAGTGCTTATAAAATTTCATTGAACTATAAATAAATAATGTGAATATTATTTGATATTCATAAGGAAAACGAATTTCAAGTTGGGTACGATACATTTATTCTTATAGCAAGTGAAACAAGAGGTGGTGTAGCGAATTTGTTCAACTCATCTCAACTCTTCATGATTTGCTCAAACAACTGTTTCTCGCAATTTTATTTACAGTTATCCTTTTCTCACTTTCCCCGACTGACATCATATACGTGGATGTATTATGAAGAAACTCTTTTCTTTGACGTAAACATTTTTCTAACAAACGTATAAATTATTAGAAGCCTCATACTTATTATACCTCATTCAGTTTATTAACCAAAAGAGATATCTCAAAGTTAGGAGCTGTGCTATAGTAACCAGACATCTGATAAACATACATAAATATTTTTAAATACATACTTATACAGATATATTATTATATATTATTGTACATCCAGACACAGAACCCGGATTGGTGCTCATCACACAAACATTTGATCGAACCAACGACCTAGACCAAGAGGCCAGTCAGGCAGTATGATCATAAGTGCCGATCAGTGATCAAAAGTCTTTAAAAGATTCGAAATAATGCAAAATTTAATTGATGGCTGCTATGTAAATAATCGTATTCTACAATGTTCATGTTTTAATGTTATGGGTACTATTATGTTAATTTGATAGTCAAATATTAAAACAAGAATTGTAGATATGAAACTCATTTCAATTAAATCAAACAATTCAATTAAACAAAAGCTCAATCCTGTAATCATTAAAAGCGTCTTTAAATCTCTGTCCTGTAAAGTTTGCATTAGAAACATACGGTTATATATGTATATAGGAACCATCGATCATATTATTATGTGAATTAAGATTGGGCAAACAAAGATGCTCCTGGCATCTATGATTAATTCAAAGCCGCTTTTCCCGCTCTCTCATTTTCCGGAGCTTTGTGTTAGAATAGGAGAAATAGTTTTTCCGGATAAGTTAACGAATACGTCGCATCGGTTAGATGGTAATGCAGTAGACATCACGGTGAGTTAAATAATTGCGAATGTCACTGCAGTAGTAACTAATGGGAAAGTCGTGGTTAAGCATACTGTTTGCAATGATAATGAGAAATGAAATAATGAAAGAGGACTCGAATCGTAGGGCATGGAACTGGAGGAAGTGGCGTCAACTAGAGGAGCAGTGGACATCCAAAAGCTGATGAAGCATAAGCATAAATGTATAAACCACGTGAGGTTTTAAATCTAAAAGAATTTCCGAAACTAAAGTTTTTTATTTATTAAAAAGATAAATCAATGTATATAATCCAACGAAACACAATATGAAAGTCTGCATTAATTTATACGTAACCGAAACGCACCGTAAAACGTGTTAAACAATTACAAATATTACTCTAATCACAAATACTTCGCGCTTCACACCACTGTAAATATAATCTGTGAGACACACGTTTATGCCTAAAGCAAACAAAACAAAAGCTTTCATAATTAATTCAAAGCCTGAAGCTCGCTGTCATTTTCCCCAGCTTTGTGCTGGGATGTGTCATGAATGTCGTAATACTTGTAGTTTACTTGATATGATAACGAATAGGCGGCATTGTTAAGTACGTAATTAACCACTTTCGTATTTAAAATTAATTATAGCTAAGAACTAAGAAAGTGTTCGTGTCTTTTTACGCTTAGAGTTTATAAAGGCAAAATATTGAACCGTAAATTTTATATTTATATAAAACTAATCAATTGCGAGTCCGATGCGCATACGTAGGGTTCCATACAAACGAGCAATATTAAATTCGTATTATTATACATATAATAACTATACGTGTATATCGCTAAGTTAAAAAAGGCGTTAGTTTCTTGTATGGGAGTCCCTCTTGGAAATATATTTATTAACTTTTTCATTATTTGTCGAGAGCATTACTACTACTGAAGACTAAGATTTAGGCTGGTATTTAGTGTACTTGGGCAATCACACCCTTTTTCCGAAACACAATAAATTGGTACACGGTACAATTAGATGTAGCGGTAATACTTTCCCCGTATGCCAACCTCCCCGTAAACCACCTATTATACTACAATAATAATATATATTTTTGTAACGTTGCATTTTGGCCTTGCAAATAAGAGCAACGTTCAAATTATCCGATGGCGAGAGAAGAACGGCGTACCTACTGTTAATACATTCTAAAAAAGAATGGATAAATTGTTAAAATATGAAAGCTCTCATAAACAGTCATAGATATTCACGAAACTTTTATAACTGAAGAAGTATTGAAATTGCTTATTTTGTGCTTCCTTTCAATCAAATAAATATTACGTTGAAAAGAGGATTACATTTAATCTCTAATGGAATCTTGGAGGTGAACAGAATTGTGTATAAATTTACTGAAATCCGAAACAGAGTTAAATCACGGATAAAAGTTTGAAATACTTTATACAAAGAGGATAAACATTGGTTTACAAAGTTACATACTTATGTCTTAGTTTATAAAGCAATAGAACTTTAAATTACAAGAAGATTACCAATAGTTGATCAGTTAACTATTCATGAAGTAATCAAATTATGAACTAAAGAAAGCAAAATCACTTACCGAATAAATTACAAAGCTTAAGCTTTCTTATTGTTTCAATTGAATAATAAATAGGTGAACCTGTTACACTAAAGTAAAAGAATGGTAAAGTCAATAAAAAGTTAGTGAACTATTGCAATTCTACGGAGAAGCAGCGGTTGCTAAAAGTTGGAGCGTAGTTTAAGGCGATTAGGAATTTATATGGAGTCCCAACTTCGGTTGACTCGATTTCCCGTGAGTGTAAGCCTACTTATACGAATTTCTAAAGTAAAGGTACCGTACATGACCAACTAACTAAAAAAAAATTGTTAAAGAACCAATGAATTTATTTGGGAGTTCGTGCTTCGTCGAAAATATTTTTGATGATTTTTCAAACACCTAATTTTCAGCAATTCATTTTGAAAATGAATTGATAATCATTTTAGAGGATCCGTATTTGTATATTTAAGTGTGTGTGTGTGTCTTTTAATATTTTCTATTTCAAAAATAACTAATAAAGTGAGCGTTTAAGCCCGTAATAATAAGAATAGTGATATTATAGTATTATATCAGAAATTCCCAATTTTTTTATAGAATAAACGTAGCAAACGAGCGTGCAGGCCACGTGTTAAACGGTCACTGCAACCCATAGATATCCACTTGCAACTTCAGGCAATATCTTAATCATACCTGAGATCTCAAATAGAAGTGTTGCTACTTCTGAGGACTAAGATGGTCTCGTATTTAGTGAACCCCAGCATCCACACCCTCTTTCCGAAACACAATAAATTGCTTCACGGTAGATATGGGCGTGGCAGTGGTACTTCCCCGGGCGTCAGCCTACCACCTTCCTCCTATATTTTTCCTTATACCTCATACTTACTCCATAGACAAGTGGTTTCGATATTTAATACAGAAGTGGCAGCCACTGAGCCATTGTCAGAAAAGCTATTGTTGGCGAGATGAGTTGGGAATTGAAATTTAATGGAAATATCAAATGAAACCCGCACAACGGACTTCTTTGCGATAGCTGCAGGAATTATTTCTATTGTCGCTTTCTTATTAAAGTTTGTCCGCGGTTTGAATGACGTCTCTAATGCCTTATATATAATGTTCGTAATGAATATGGGAGCGTTAAAATAATATGTAAGTGATAATATATATTTTAGAGCAGTGACGGTCTATTGGTTGAATTTCGGTCTACCGATCCGGTGGGTCAGGTCCAACCGATATCATATGCGTATTATAAATGTGGCCACAGTCCACTACGCTGGAAAAGTGCGGGTTGGACTTCACATGCCGTCCGAGATTTTTTTTAAACTCTCAGGTATGTAGGTTTCATCACGATGTTTTCCTTCATCGAAGAGCAAGTGATAATTATTGTATAATACGCATATAAACTCGAAAACTTAGAGGTGTGTGCGGGGATCGAACCAAGACCTACCGGAATGGTAGGCTGAATTCAACCACTACGCTATCACTGTTCTACCATTACTACATAAAACATAGTAAATTGCATTACGATAGGGAGAGCCTACCGTCTGTGCGAATATGTGATGTGAATATACAAATTTATGGATAGACAGCAGTTATTAAGTTTTATTGTTTGACTGGCCTCGTGGTCTAGTGGTTAGCGAGCCTGACTGCTGAACGGGAGGTCGTGGGTTCGATCCCCACCCAGAACAAATGTTTCTGTGATGAGCACGCATATTTGTTTTGTGTCTGGGTGTAAAAAAAATATCTATTTAAGTATGTATTTACAAAAAAAAATATTTATGTATGTTTATCAGTTGTCTGGTTACCAAAGCACAGGTCTGCCTAGTTTGGGATCAGATGACCGTGTGTGAGTTGTCCCAAGATATTTATTAGATACTTTAAGATATGTAGGTATAAAACACAAACCGACGTCATTTACGATAGAAAAAGAAAACGCTCTCGCATCTACTTAAATTAATTGATTTTAATTCTGTAACGCTTAATTTATTTTTAAATTACACTGCTCTTGACAGTTTATTAGTAATTCGTAGAAAACTTGAGTGGGAAATTAAAATGTCTAAAGGGTTTTCTTTGACTTCGAAATAATTTAATAACATTAAATAAGTTTTTCACAACTGCTTTTTTTTGCTTTGTAAACATTTTGTTTATGTTTAGTTAGTGCAAATATAAGAACAGAATTATAAAGTTTAAGTGTTGGGCCGCCGCGCCGACCGGAGAAATGCCACCGCCGGACTATGCCGTAAAGCAATTTATTATGTAGTTAATTTAGAAAAATTAACTTTTACTGATAATTCTTCACAATTCACGTTCATTTGTTTTAAATTTTTTTACCGAAATGTCAAATCGTTGACGTAATAAAACGTAATATATCTACCTAATATACATATATCTCTATTGTGTTAGAGATAAAGTGGGCCCGCGATCCAAAAAATCAACTGCGAACCTGCGTAAAAACGGACAAATTTTTTCTATTTAGGAGCTAAAAAAACAACAAAACTTACTATTAAATTTGAAACAGTTACGAAAACCTCTTTTTTCTTCGCAGTAAAGCCGACCCGCGTGGAGATTCTGAACAAACCAATGACACTGTCATCTGAGAGATACGTCAGTTTGACGTGTGTATCGGAGGGGAGCCGGCCGCCGGCACAGCTCACTTGGTTCAAAGACAATAGAAAATTCAAAAGGGGAAAGGTAAATGGGTATTGTTTTGTTTTTATTTTTGTTACAATCTTTTTGTGTTATCCGCTCTTTGTGTTTTATTAAATTTTTTAATTTATATCTGTTACATACGATGATACACGTGGATATCGTTTGTAGCTTGGCAGTTTATGAACCCTTTTATATGCCACAATTCAGACTTACTTGTCATGGAGAAATATTTTTAGAATGTGGATATCTGTGGCCGGCAGTAAATACTAAATATCAAGTTCATTTGCTACTTTTACTAAGTGTATACAATGCTAGATATATACCATACCATACTATACTATATGTAAACTATACTATATTGTATAACAAATTTAATATTAATTTGCCAGTCTCAATCTATCAGAATTGTCGCCAACGCGTTTTCGACATTAAAAACCTACCGAGAAAGAAGAAGAGTTCTTTTTGTCCTCATTATCATTTTTGTCGCTAATGAATCCAGTGTTTTGCAGATAATGGAAGCCATGAACGAAACCTGGGTGAGCAGTAGCTTGCAGTTCATGCCACTACCAGAAGACGATGGCGTTCAGCTGAAATGTGTAGCAGACAACAGCGCTCTACCCGGCCAAAGCATTGAAGACTCGTTGAAATTGGATGTAGTATGTGAGTATCCATTTAGCTTATTATCCTTTCTCAAGCATTATAAGCCTTTGCAACTTAAGGCTTGTTCCCACGCACTATTCTCAAAGTATATGACAAAATAGAAAATAAATAAATATCTTTTTACAACTCATACACGGCTATCTGATACCAAAATTAGGCAGAACGTTATGGTTACCATACAACTGAAAAACACCAAAAAACACGAATCATTTTTAAGTCACATATATTCATTTTATTGTACTCTTACTACAGTCTTCGTATCTAAATATCCAAACACAGCATAGTAGACGCCTCGCTCTCATGTAAGTAGATAACTTGGATGTTAACGTTCTGCTTCAGAAAATGCAACGGTTCAAAAATTTTTAATTTAAAAATAACTTTACAACTTTCAGCGAATCGTCAGCATTGTGTTGCTCGTTGGAACCTTCTAGACTCAAGATATTCGAGTCTGTAGCAAACTAGATCACTACAATCAGCACTAAAACATCACTGTCTCTGCCTTTGTTTGCGACGAGGACAGTCTGCAAAAAACAAATTCACCTCGCGGCTGGAATAAAATTTCGCGCCCCGTATTTTTCTTTTGTCAGCTTTTTAAATAAATGTAAGCGCTCCCGAGCCATTATGAACAAAATAACTTTTATTCATGAGTTTAGCGTAGCTCCACCTAAACTAAAGTTACGCAACTAATGTCACGATAAAATCTGAGTAGTTGGTACCGTTCCGGGAGTAATATTTGACGACACGGCAATGCGGCAAGTTGTTTGTTTGCACGAGCGAGAAATTTCCAATTTTACAAATCACCAGAATTATGCCAGCAAACATTCTGTTTACTTTACTTTCAAAAGAATATTTGCGAGACTTCGGAGCTCCAGCCATCAGCCCAATTTGCTCAAACCCACCCTCTTATTTGCTTGAAGACAAACGCGCTCAATGACGCAATTCGTTTCACTTCTTAATTTGCGAAGACTCATTCAAGTAAACGAATATTGCTACAAAATAAGCAATAAAGGAGCTCGGCTTAACCAGTTTGCACATCTCTAACATCGTTAAGCTTAATTATCATTGCTACTTAAGCACTCTCTCAGTGTACCGTCTCGTACACACGACACACGGGCGATACGCTCGAAGTCTATTGTTCTTACTCGCTGACACTGATTGTCCCTGAAAGAAAGCTTACGATTCTCTAAGGAACAATAACGTATATTGTTGCTGAATTTCTGATGGAACTTTCTACATTTACCTAGATGTTACAGCTGGAAATTTTTTATTCAGTTCACACTTATAAATACTGGAAATTGCGTTTGATATATTTTTTTTCAAGAACTTATGAAAAGATCAGTTAAAATAATAAATATAAAAAATGTTATAACTGTTACGTGTACTTTAATTTGATGCGAAACATACTCTCGATAAAAATAGTAAAACTTTATAGGTGGTAGGCTGACGCCTGGGGAAGTATCGCCGCCACACCCAATTCTACCGTAAAGCAATTTATCGTGTTTCGGAAAAAGGGTGTGGATGCCGGAGTTCACTAAATACGAGGCGACCATCTTAGTTCTCATAAGTAGCAACGCATCTACATATTTGCGATCTCAGGTTCCTACCTGGTTAAGGTACTGCTTGAAGTTGCAAGTGGATGTCCATGGGTTGCAGTGACCACTTAACACCAGGTGGCCTGCACCCTCGTTTGCTACTTTTATTAAATAAAAAAAAGTAAATTCCAACAGATTTTTTACACTGTAAATTTTTGTTATTAGATTTTGGCAAAACGTAGTCAAACATATGTAAGTAAGACAACAATAACACCATCTTATTTATTTACAAAACTCCTGTATTCCGAACACCGTACGAGACGGGAAAGTTTCTAATGAAACATATTCACAACATTTACCTGACTGTGTGTTGAAATTTCTTGACATCAGCTAGAAACATTTAAAACGCGGCAAATTTCCGCCTATCGTTTACCCGAACAATATCGTTCTGGAATATTTGCGCGAAACTTTAGCATAAGCGTTTTGAGATTCAGTTTCAATATGTTCAGACTACATTGTGAAAATATCTAACCAGGTAAGCTTAAAAGAGCTGAATCTAGAGATAAATACGCAGTGTCTCATACTGAATGACCAACATTAAACAAGCAATTTTGGCAAATATTTGTTATACCTATATTTATATTATTACTAGCGACCCGCCCCGGCTTCGCCCGGATGATACGTTCTGCAAACGATGCATAATAAAAATTTAAAATTTTTAGCTTTTTAGCAATATTGGCTATATTCTGGCACTAATTCCAATGAAAGCAATATCTTAGGTGCATAGTTAAGAACCATCTTGATAAAAAATACTTACGATTAACGAAAACCGCCTTTAAATCCGTTTACCCTTTTTGGGAGCTACGACGTAAACACAAATACACAGATAGGTACATATGCCAATATTACTTATAACACCCCCTTTTCATCGGTGCTTAAAAAGAAAGGAAGTATAATCGTCCGAAATGAAACAACTTTACCGCATTCGCCTGACTGTATGTCGAAAGCCGTGGTGAAGTCAGCAAGTAATATTCGAAACGCGGCGAATTTCCGCGTATCGTTTACTAGAACGACATTGCTGAGTAGCACTCGTAATTGTGCGAAACTTCTGCTTAATCGCTTGGGGAAGTTTTTTCATTATGTTATGTAGTTAAGTTTTTTAATCATTAGCAATAATCATATAGCAAACGAGTATCGACTTAAGCATAACAAAAACTTTATCCTAATTAATCATTTTGTATTTTATTTTGTTCGTAAGGCAAGTAATAGGCAAAGTAAGCGTACTTTAGTATTAATGTTGTAAATAATGTAAATATGTACATTTTTAGGATAGTTTTTTATTATATTATTATTTGTAAATGTAAATATCTAGTTAAATAAATGAAATATAGAAGGATGTTGTTAACCGAATCAAAATAAGAAGAAGGTTCTATGTTCGGTAGTATGTATTTTATTTTAATTTCTTTGGCCCGGTTGAATAATATTTTCACAAAATAGCGTTTACCTATTTCACAGATGCTTCCATATATGGAACGGAACAACCGCACCAATCGCAATAGGTGAAAAGAGATCCATGAAATTTGTTTCTAATTGATGTTAACGCATTCAGCTATAATTTTTAAAATCAAAAATATATATAAAGTAGGAAAAAATCAATAGGTGCTACATTAAGTGTGATGTAGGAGGAGTGAATGTTTGTCTATGAGTAACCAGAAAAAAATATTGTTTCGGCATTAAAGTATGGATACCAACAGACGTTACACGAGGTGACCATCTTAGTCCTCAGAAGTAGCAACGCATCTATTTGCGATTTCAGGTAGGACTAAGGTACTGCCTGAAGTTGCA
>DWNH01001121.1:0-12119 GCA_018249895.1 Tiana niger
AAGTCCTTGAAGGCTGGCAACGCAAGGGCAACCCCTCCGGTGTTGCAAATGTTCGTAGGCGACGGTGACCACTTACCATCAGGTGGCCCGTATGCCTGTTTGCCAGGCCTTTTACAAAAAAAATAATTGGATCGAGATCCAAAATTAATTTCGGCCGTATGTCAGTAAGTCAGTCAGGCATTTGGTGCCTTCTTGGCTGTGGTTGGCGCGAGAAAAAAGCAGGCGAAGAAAAATTCTCGACAATGCTTTAGAATCTGATGTAATTACATTATTCGCTATGCAGTGCAGATCTAATATCTTTTCACAACTCACACATAGCCATCTGATCCTAAATTTGGCGGAGCCTGTGCTGTGGTCACTAGACAACTGATAACCATTTGTATAAATATTTTTAAATACATATAAATAATTAACCCAGACATAGAACAAATATTCTTGCTCATCACACAAACATTTGTCCTGGGTGGGGATCGAACCTCCTGTTGTCCTTCCAGGGAACGACGTCCCGTTTAGCAGTCAGGTTCGCTGACCACTAGACTACGAGGCCAATCAAAGTAATTAAAATGTGTATAGCAAAACAGAATTTTAAATTATATATTTTTATAATAATCATTTATTTCTGACATTTATGAAACTTTTGTTCAATTTTCAGGTTGACAGTGTCCGTATTTGGAGAATTATAAGTTTATTATCGAGATATTGTTATCCAATCATAGTATATTTATTTCTAAATTACCATATACATAATATATAATGACATTTACAACAAAATGAAAAGGTAGCAAGATTCACAGGTGATTGGAAAATCAAATGAAATGGGAATATTCATATTTTTCTAAACTAAATAAAAATCTGAAGTTTGTATAAGTGTTTAAGACTAGCATTGGCATTAACTCATTCTTCTATTTATCTATCTTTTCCTTATTTAAAAAAGACAATGGAGTTCGCTTATATTTAAAAAAAAATCACTAGTCGACTTTTTAGACTAATGACTAGAGCTAAGTCAAAAAAAATTATGTTTATTCCCAACTATATCTATGATTGTACCCTGAAACTGTCGCGTGTTAGGGGTCGGTGTCGTGCAAACGATTTTGACCCATACTGCCTTGTTTCAAATACCAAAAGTCGTTTGCACGAAACGTGTGCCCGTAATAATTGTGTATTTCTATTGTTCATTGCAGACTGTGAGTTAATTCTTTACGTATTTCTAGGCCTGTATAAATCACACGTATTTTGTATAAATTGTTAGAGTATAGTTTTTACACGATTTTTTTAAAACGACTGTACTATAATACATAATAATGTCCGCTCCTGTGTACAAGGAAAATTTAATATGTGATCGTGAGTGTATGTATTTTTATTTTGTTTTGTTTGACAGAGAAATATTAATTATAGTACGTGGTCTACGAATATCAGTATGTGAAGAAGTGTAAATCTAAATTTTGGAATCATCATAATCATAATATTTATTGCTGTATATGTAACATTATATAGTTCTTATGCACAAGATAACAATAACTAAAGATCTTATAACCCTGCTAGGGCATCACTTACAAAACAAACAAACACAAACTTCTCTAGAGCCCTGCAACGTTAATATAACTGTTTGTCCATTTCGTGGTCAAAAACGATCGAGATTAACCATATACAGTTAACTGAATCGAAGTACCTACATGGCAGAACAACTCCGCGCGGTACAGTTTTTAAGAAACTCCCAACGTGGTATGAATTGCGTGGTGACGTTTTAATGATTGATTTACATTTCTTGACATATTATTCGTGATGCGTAACGTACAATGGCATAACGATATTGGACGGCTTGTAAAACATTTCATTAAATAAAATTTGTCATAAGATATGCTTACATCGTAATTAATATTGGATTGAAATTATAGTAGTGAATGAGCTTGTATGCTTGAAAGTAAGCGGTTCAAAGCAATTGATGTCAAATCCACATTCAACCACAGATTATCAAACTTAAATATGTATAGAGAGCAGTTAAAAGAAAATATTCATTTTATATCGATCGAAATATTGATTCGTTCTTTGTATTTTATACGTCGATGTTTTTGATCTGTGGCATGCTCAGTGCAGGCCCTGAGAACCTGTTCTCACAAAGGTTTTTATCGATGTTAGCTGCAAATATTGTTCCGATCGAAATTCGATCGATATGATATGGAATTTTGTTTAACTACGACTTAAAGAAACTCTATTATTAAAAGTATTGTTAATTAACAAAAGATTATGTCTACCATATTATGTTACGTATACTAATTTTAATATTACATTGTATTATTTATATGCTCTTCCCTAAAATCAGTCCGTCATTAAAAGTGCACTAAACACACGTCTGTATTCAAAACCACGTATTGTATTAAAACATAGAAATATTATAGAGAAAGATAGTTTTTATACATAGATGAATAAATAGTGTTTTAAAGCAGCAAAAAACTCTGCTTAGCTAACTAAGGTTTAATTATAATTATTAAACTGACTGCAGTGTCCAAATATCAAGCAAATCGCCTAATAATGTGTCGTATTTTTTATTATTTAACGCCTTGACTTAAAATGTATTTTTCGATAATTATATCGAAAATATCTAGTAATTATCGTAGATTTGAATGTTCATACAATTCAACAGTGGTTTTTCCATTAACATGCAATCTTTGGAACAATTCACACTGAGCTACCCGGGGTTCCTCAAAAAAGGCGTTATTAGAATCTTCCTAGCAACGCAAGAAAAACCGCTTTGATGTTGCAAGTGCTCATAAGGCCATAGTGCCTTATCGTCACGTATTTTGTTTTTAGTCCTTTTTTATACAAAAAATAATAATTTATTTATTAATAATTCTTGTATATAAAAAAAATTGATTACAAAGGGCAAAAATAATTGCCTCGTGGCATTCTCCACCAACCAACCCGTGGTAAAGGAGAAACGGTGCCGTAGGCGATACAAATCTTAATTTTAAATATATATCTACAGTATATTTACATTAAATCATTAAATGTACTAAACAAATATACATAGTAAATTGCTATTTGTATAAATATATGTAAATACTGAATACTATAAATATATACATAAATAAATGACTAATATTATTAAATTCTATTAAGGTTTAGTTTCATTAAAGGACTTCTAAAGATGTTGGTAACTTTTGTCTATTTACCCCTCAAACCAAAACATGAATGGAAATAATATTAAATCAGTTGACCAAAATCTTGAGTACAGTTTGGGTACCTCACTTTGTAATCCATTCCCATATACACACGGGTCTTTTTATAATTGAATCGGATAGTATTAAACCCCCCTGAGAGGGTAATTAACTATGATCGACAGCATATTACCATATTAACATCCATTCGTTCGAAAACGTTCGATCTTTATGAGAGGGCGCCCTAATGTGAGATTATTAAATAATTTTTGTGTCGCCCTGAAAATATTGCATTTGTCAAGGCATTAAATAATTAAAAATTTATAGATACAGCATTTGTGCTTGTAATAAATAATGTTTTCGTGACTTTTAATTATAATAAAAGTAAGCAGTTTTTAGCGCTTATCCCATAGAAAAGTTGCAAGAGAGATTGTCGCCGCTCACACTGCGTTCACGTAAAAAACTATAATTGGAAAAACATTTCGTCGCCATAGAGGTAAAAAGAGTTAAGGCACAGTTTAAAAATAACAAATAAATTGTATGAAACAGTTAGCATTCGTTCACTATATTATTTGTACTAAGTTTCATTTAGTAGGCTTACACGTGTCATTTTCGTATACTTCTACTTGAAATTTAGATCTATTCTATACTAGACTACAGTTTGACGTAGAGTCAAACTGTTTGACTCTTGTCTGACTTTATTTGACTTGAGCAAACTTGATGTTAAATTAGTTTCTTAAGAAAATGTGGCTTAGCTTTCTATACCATTAACGCGACGAATTCTGTAACCTTAAAACTTGTATGGCCAAGGCTCTATATTTTAATACTCTGACTCATTGACTCTATCGCGGCCATTTTTATAAGTCTGGAGTTTTTTGTCTTTATTAAAGTGTTTCTTTATAAATAAGCTGATATACATATATAACAAACATAAACATCTTAGTTATCGTTTTAACATTATTTCAGGTATATGCTAGTTTCGTTTATCACGAGTTTTAATTTAGTATTTCGAGAGGCAAATATTGTATCATGTATTATAAATAACAAGCATTATACAGGAATTCTAGAGACATGAATTGTTTTATGCAAATACAGCAATATATATATACAACAATACATTTTCGATTTATCTCTGATTCGGTTCGGTAGAACGCGTTGAAGAAATGTATTCAGGATCAATGATTTATATTTAGTATATTAAATTTACATTCGAATATTTTCACTAATGCAAATCCAAATCACAACAATCATGATGGGAGATTTTTACCAGGTGTAGTTGCTACTTCTGAGGACTAAGATGAGCGTTAAATATTTAATGTGTTCCCGACAATCACGCGTCTGGTTGGCAGAGCTTAGTGAGCCTGATAAACCAGAGGTTCTCAAACTTAATTCGTCTACTGCTTCTCTTTGAAAATCAATTATTTTTCATCACTTTCCGAAACTACTGTAATTTAAATAAATTTATATACATACAACTTCATGATTATTATATTTATCGGCAATTTTCTTTAAGCTCTATACGTGTTGTGGGACTCCACCGCCCACAAGGGAGTGTTATCACTTTTGAGAAACACTGTTAAACCTTAATATAAATCCGTCTCAGTAACAATACACAGGTCATTGAAATAATGATTTTTTTTAATTGTTACTATTGTTATTGTATACGATTCTGCTGTTATGTTCAGACATGTTAGCATTTGCCTCTCGGAATCTATACTGTTATACAGTGTACAGACAGACGTTATTTAGTATAGATATATTGTACGAATCCTTATAATTCATTCATATAAATAATTGTGTATAGAAAGATGTATTGTATGTGGAACGCCATTCAGTCTTACTATGTGAAGTGGTCATATTATTTTTAATACATAATGTGAGAGATATTAAATATGCTTATTTATGTAAGACCGTATAAGTTCGTTATTCAGTTGTGTTATGAGAATGTATGTTAAGTCCAAATTCCAAATTATGCCTAATGTAATATTGAATAAATATTTATAATTAATAGACCTGTGTAGTTTTATTTTACTAATTTCGTTAGAGAATACGTTTTTATTATATTTGTGCATCTGTTTCTCGTTATATCTTGGGACTACTCACACTCTGTCATCTGATCCCAAATTAGTCGGAGCCTGTGCTATGGTAACCAGACAACTGATAAACATACATAAATTTTTTTTTAAATATATACTTAACTGAAAATTTTTATCAGCAAAAAATATTCTGGTTTGATTCCCAGCAGAGATATAACCGAATTCTGGTTTTGTTCCCAGTCTGTGCCTTAATTTTTATATCGTTATTTACGTGCAGATAAGTTAGGTGCTCATATAATTTAGTGAATAAAGTAAAAAAAATTATTTTACCCATATGGTAAGGGTATATAACGACTACACACACTTTCTAAAAGCTAAAGCAATTTATTGTTTTTAAAGAACCGCACTTAGTCGCCTGGTGAGGAGACAATTGGTCTTGTGAGTGCCGTCTAGCGACGTACACACTATCCTATTAAAATAATACGATTTCAGGATCAAAAGAAACAATCAAAATGTGTTTACGAATATTTTTTTATTAATTTCATAAAATTATTTATTAAAAGCCACAATCTTAAGGCTTTTAAGCTGTCAAAGCGATGACCGTTTCACAATAACTCCCATTGTTAGACCATCCAACGGTTAGCTAGAAAACTTTAGTCCGAAGCTATCTATTAACTACCTTATAAACGTTTACATTTTTTTAGAAAATATCGACTATATTTCATCCGATAAAAGGCAGTCAAAGCTTGCAATCCATCTATTGCGGCCAAGTGCGGCAAACGGTCGAGGAAACTCGTTCACTCTTCCGTGTGCCGCACCCATATATCAATATTCTGTATAAACAACTGGTATCAAAGAAATATTTTGATTACATTTGAGGGTAGACAGCTGTGTGGTAGTCATCTAAACATTCGGAGAATACATTAATATAAAACATGAACGAGGAAGTATATTCTACGGTGCCGTGTTAAAAATAATTATAATAAACTACAGATAAATGAATACTTCAAGAACTGTTTTCGAAACATGTTGAATTGAACCACAATATTTCTTTAATCCAAGCCAAACAATGACACTTTTAAATTACTTAACATTAACGTGTGAATAGAACTATATTTACGTATAATAGAACAGCATAGTGAACCGTTTATACTGTATATATAATAAGAAGCAACATTGACCTCTAATAGTTATTTGAAACTTGTATATTTGAAGCTAATTTGTGAAGTCTAACCCGAACGCCTTAACCTAGTTTGAGATACAAAAGACGATCTTAAGCCACCAAATCCAGTACCTACCTACTATCTACAAATCCAAAATCACACCGTGACTATACGTAAAACAAGTACTCGTAGGTACAAATAAAAAAAATGCAAAAGATTATTATGTAACTCCCACGCTACGTACAAACAAACGTTCTAACAGTGTTGTAGACACGAAAAACACCTTAAACAATAGAATAGTAATAATTACGTTTACATAATCAACTACCATCACGTCACTTCAGATTTGAAACGCTTTCGGAATAAAATCATTTACGTGGGTCCCACTTCGCTCTGTACATTGTCTCTCTTAATTTATTTATTTAATATATAAGAAAGAACTGTTATACTGTAAGCTCCCAACCCGGCAACCTTAGCCAACATCGGCATCCATCTTGTTCAAACAAGACGGACAAAATGGCGGATGCAACAGGCGTTTACTTACATTTAAATATGAATGCAGGTTTATTTAAGATTACATACAAATATATTATAATTGAAAGCTCAGTTTTCAAAAACCCTTGTTTATTTGAGGTTTGCATATAACTTGTATATAAAGATTCCATATCAAGCCAAACAGGCAAACGAACAGTTCAATAGGAATAAATACACCACGGGAACCGTTATATTTTAAAAAATATAGAAACTTTATGTACCGAAAAGTACCACAATACGCTCAAAAGCTAATTTAGTTAAGCTTAACTTCATAAATATATGAATAATCTCATATACCCAATGCGGTGATAATATACAAAAAATATTTATTTCTTCCGCGATCCAACACGTATTTTATACAAGCTTAAGCAAAAATAAACTCTGTCTAAGGTATACGGGCCTAATCATAATACGTATATACTATTCTATATCCAACATTTAACACCAAACGCAATAAAACGATTATTTTATGGGCGGACACAGATTGGACGACGAATGTACTGCAAGCTGTTGCTAGAGCGAGATTCAAAATGGCGGAAAAACATTTTTACGGCAAAGGCATTTAGTCACACAGCCTTGTGCGACAATACATCGTATATTACAAAATGTTAACAAACTATTCAAATTGTATTCCGAGCAACAGCTGTTCGATAATATCCGCGTCATCAACTGCATCCGCACAAAGTTCTATCATTTTTTCATACCGTGCTCGCGTTAATTTCCAATCGAAAATAAATTACGAAAAACATTTTATTTTATCTATAATGTTTTATGAATTTATTCCGTTTAGAAACCCTTAACCGTCAAACCGTAACTAGATACTATTATTATTCAAATTCCGTTAAATTTTACAATTAATATTTACAATCATCCCGTCGCACCTAAACGATATTATCTTTTGATCTTAGCTGTCTAATTTCCTAATTTACATCAATCTATAATTAGGTAACCTTACCTATTTTATTTAAAAGTATTATGAACGTAAATGAAGTTAAATCATTACAGATCAATTTTTAATTTAACCAATAACGGCCCTTACTAAAGTGATATAAGTACAAATTCTTAAAAATACACGTTAATATGGACTAGTGTTTCTGTTATTTTAAAGAATTCGACTTTAGTCATTAAGGGTTTACCGCGGACATCAAACGTAATATAAAATATCAATTATAATAGATCACTTAAAATTAAAAGAATGGCTACGTTATCTTAATTAATAAAATTTCTCGCCTTGGCTCGCGATACAATTCCACAATGAATATTTAGCTGTATTAAAAAGACCTTAACCAAACTATTTAAGTAGTTTATATAAAACATTGCGTAAAATTTACAAAAGCATACATATTACTACGATCGACTAGTAATTTATAGGGTAACTAACAATTGTTTCACGAGATGTAAAACTTAATAAAATATTAAAGTCTGACTATTAACTAATTTTTATTCATTAACAAAGCCAATGATGATGCGAAGAGAATAGAAATAATAAGTGTTATATGTAAACAAAATTTTCTAAGAAGCTTTCTATAGATTAAGCACCAAGTTGAAGGTAGATCTTTTGACATATCGCCAACTTTGGATATACAGCACATATGTATATAGAGAATATTTTTTGTGCTGAAAATCCATTTCTGTGCTCGTGTGGGAAAATTTTTAGAAAAAATATTTTTCAAAACTAAACTTATTTGTGAATAATTTCACCTGAACAACTACAAATTAAACTTAACAAAAAATCAAAAAAGCCTTAAATAAAATGAGATCTAAAATAATCATCAGAATAGACATCACGTATACATTTCAAGTTGTTATAAATACATCTTTTGGTTTAAAAATAATATTTATGCAACGTGTAGTAGATAAAAAAGATATTACAAAGAATAATTAGGTAAAGTGTAGGTAGTATATATTATTTTGAATATAATTGGACATTATATACACAAGGAAACTAGAATATTCTGATTTTTATAATATTATCTGATAATATACCGTTATTTCATTATTGCTTATTACACGTTTGCTTTATGATTAATAATACTAAAATAGCTAAAAACTTATCATATAATAATAATATATTTCTCTGACCAAAAGATTTAGTTACATAATTATAAATAAATATCTTAATAATCTTTATTAAGACGCATAAATAACTTTTAAACATTTTGAAATCTATACCTATTATGTGGATATCTGGCCAATAATAATACAATATTCATTACGTACTTTATAATATAACATATACAACACACTTAAACTTTATAAGTTTGTAATTTTAAAGTTGAATTTTATATTTAATTGGCAAAAATTATGTGTTAATGTAAATAAATAATCGATTGTTGTGACGTTCAGATACATTGCTACGAGATCTTTGTTTGGAATAGAAGAAAATGGCTACAATTTCTAATGACTGACAAATTTTGATTTAATCAAGAACACGATACACGCCTGATGTCTGTCGAAGTCCATGGCAATAATCGAACACAGCAAATTATGTCACTGTGTTAACACCGGCACAAACATATACTTTTCAATAAAATTATTCTAAGGAGGTTGGTGAAAAATCGAGACAGTATACCGATCAGGGGTAACTACAACTACACGTGGCAACAAAGGTAAGGACGTATCACTACATCTGGCAACACTCAACAATACAAGTTGCAATGTAATAATATTTCCGTAAACATATGACTAGGTAGGTATTTGGTTTTATGTCTACACAGCCTATCCATATTCGGGGTACACGATATTAAATAAGGGTATAAAAACAATACTAAATACAATAAATATTGCAACGAAACAAAGTATGTTTATAGATTACATTACAAAATATTACATTTAAGCGGTTCCAATTACCATTTCCTCTGTCAATTTCAAATATACGGCAATATCTAATACTAATTATATTGCGAATAACGAAAAACTGTAAAATAAAATACATATTGCAAATACACAAACGAATTTTAATTACACATTGCATTTTTAGATATGGTAACATTATGCTAGGTAACCGTATTTTTAGCCTTAGCTGACGGTTTGGACAAGCCGAAATTACCTTTGGAAGAGTGTCGTCGCGTGTTAGTAACATTTTTAATTGTTTTATAATGTTGAAAACATTTGATATCGTTTTAATATTTCATTATAGATTTCTTGAGTGAATATACAAAATTTTATAAATACAAAACGGCTTAATTGTATTTTTCGGGACTTAAATACAGACAGGAGTTATTGATGAATAACTTTCTAATAGGTTCGAAACTAGTCTTACAATCTTAAAAAATATGAGTTTGTCATTTTGTATATATAAAAATGTTTGAAATACTCTCTGAAACTTATGCACATTTCTTTATAGGTTCAACTATGTTTTAGATGTTAAAAATTTCTTTAAAAATACGTTTGATTATACATAGTAAAACGATGCGCTAATTAAGATCTATTTTAATTAATTTTTATTGCCAATTAATTTGTAATGATAACATGGTAAGGGTATAATATTAGCATAGATATTATCGGCAGATTTTACTCCTGAATGAACATGTCACCTGATTTAAAGTATAGCAATACTTAGTAATGTATATTCACCGCAGACCTGTTTAGTTTTCCGACAAAGTACAAACACAGATCTTTACATTGATCCAAAAAAGTTTACGTAAACTTACTGCAACTGCATCTATTAACCAAAAACTTTACCATACCTCATAAACATCAAGCAAAAACACGTATACACAATAAATGAGTCTTTAAAAGGTCACATCAACGGTACGACGATACATTCACAGAGATAATGTCGGCGCGCAACGGAACGTGCGCGTCCGTTGCGGAGCGGCAGCGGAGTGCGGCAAGCGGGCGTGCGCGGAGACACTACGAGGTCGGTTGCACGGGCCGGTGGCGTCGCCTGTGAGTTCATAATACTTACTTTAAATAAATAAATATCTTGGGACAACTCGCACACGGTCATCTGACCAAACTAGGCAGAGCCTATGCTATGATAACTAGACAACTGATAAAATACAGAAATATTTTTAAAAATATAACTCTTTTTTTTTTTACCCAGACACAACACATATTCACGCTCATGCGTGTGTGATGTGTGATGCATTTACCCTGGGTGGTGGGAATCGAACCCTCGACATTCCGCTAAACTGTCAGATTCATTAACCACTAGACCACGAGGCCAGTCAATATCAACCCGGGGCACGTGTGTCTGTTTTTCAGTCCTTATAAATAAAAAAGGGAAGACCTATGTAAACAATGGATGACCGTTACGATGTGTTACGTTTGGGGGTAGAATTGGGTGGTACTTCCCCGGGCGATAGCTTACCACTAATCAAATCGAAGTACCTCTAATCAAATCGAAGTACCTCTAATCAAAACGAAGTACCTCTAATCAAAACGAAGTACTTCTAATCAAAACGAAGTACCTCTAATCAAAACGAAGTACCTCTAATCAAAACGAAGTCCGTCCGCTCAAGAGGCGCGGCGGCCGGTGAGCGAGCCCACGAACGACTTGAGCGCGGCGCCCAGCGAGGCGCGCTGCGCGTCCAGCCCCCCCGCGCCGCCGCCCGCGCTGCTCGCCGACCCCGCTCCGCCCGCGCTCCCCAGCCCGCCGCCGCCCAGCGCCGCGCCGCCGTGCGCGTCCAGACACTTTTGGTAGCGCAGCTGGAATTGTCCAAATAAAATCTCTTACGCTCTTACTAGTTACGTTATAGATGCGAATTTATGCGAATATAAACAACGAGTGTGCTTCAAACAACACGACTGAAGTAAAACTTTTTTAGCTCCATCCATTACATAACAGTTTTCACGCAGAACTGTCATAGCATGGCTTTGGCTTCCCACAGTTTGTCACAGCTTCGACGTCTCTCAGTTTGACGAGCATGTGACATGAAAGATTATTATAGCGAACCGTTACAATATTATCTTGTTAATTTCCTAACTGACAGTTTAAATCAGCATCAGTTCAGCTAGATCAGCATCTTAGGGCTACCGTTCCTACAGTACCTTGCAAGCAGCCTCGATGGTCTTGCACAGCGCCCCGGAGGAGGGCTCTGCGTGGAAGGCGTGCGCCACGAACTGGTCCTGAGGGGTGTGCACGATGAAGGCGCAGCGCCGCACGTCGCGCCCGATGCCCAGGAACGACAGGTAGCGCACGCGGCACTCCACCAGCGGGCTCGACTCCTGGGAAACCAGAGCGAATATGGCTACAGTTATGTCAAAAAATGTTTATAATTATGTAA
>DWNH01001122.1:0-12116 GCA_018249895.1 Tiana niger
AATTTCTATCAACAGTATGTATGAAATTTACGTCATCGCGTCAACTGTTTTCTAAAATGTGAAAACTATGCCGACTTTACGGATTGCAGTGATTTCTGAAGGAACTCGTGAAATAGTTGAATGCACAGCTTAACATAAACTTAAGTGTAATACGAAAATAGAAAAAGAAACAGATCAGAACAGACTAGACGGGTTCTGCTGGCCGGCTATAGAATAGTTTTATTTTGAATTTTAAAAGACGAATGTAGATTTTTTGGCTGCTTTTGACAATACTTGATTGTCATGATTATGAAAGTAGATATTATAAAAACAACTGCAAGGAACATTGTTTTTCATTAGCTTGCTATACTCTACTTAATTATACACTTATAGTTGTAGTAACTTCACAATCGCGAAAACATACCGCAGTCGATTCTCTGGTTGATCTCTTGATTTAGTGGTTAGCGGACCTGACTACTACTCGTAAGTCGGAAGTTATAATGTCGATTCTCACCCAGACCAAATGTTTGTGTGATGAGCACGATTGATTGTTATGTGTCTGGGTGTAAAATTAGCTATATAAATATGTATTTAACAATATTTATGTATGTTTATCAGTTGTTAGTTTGGGATCAGATGCCCATGTGTGAGTTGTCTCAAGATATTTATATTATTTGTTATTATCTATTGTGTTGGTGAAAGAAAGGTGTGGATGCCGACAAAGTTAAAATACAAGAGGACAGTCTTCCATCTCAGGAGTAGCAGTACATACATATACATATGTATATATATTTACATACATATAACGGCAATCAGACTAGAGTATTGTTTAAGTTTGAATAAGGAGTTGTATGGACTGAAGTGATTGCTCAACATTGGTAGCCTATATGATAGATTTATAATATAAAAACTGGTTAAGCTTAGTTTGATCAGCAGCGCGTAATATTTTTTGGTACCAAATAACAAACTATCTGAGACCCTTCTTTAAAAGTTTCTTACTTTCTTTTTGGAATTCGGTTAAAATTTTTGTAGAAATTGGATAAAAATTAACGTTAAATTGACCAATTCAATTAAATCAAAAGTTTTTGACCTTAATGTTTCCGTAATTTCATTCATTATCAGTACATCACTCAATTTGTAGAGCGCTAAGTGACTAGATGAAAGTGCACTCAGTGGCATCGAATTTCCTAGCAATTACTAATTCTCTTTGAAATAGATCATGTAGGTATTATGGCAATCAGCCGCTGCTCTACATAGGTTTAAGAATTATCTATTATTTATTTGTGTGTTTTAATTTTTTTAATATATTAGAGGTGCCTGGTAACTCTGACCTGGATGAAGGTCAGTTAATAGTAATTAATCATGCCTCATGTTAAAATTATAGTTCCAAAGTCGGAACTAGCGTATAGATGTGTTGCTACTATGAAGGACTTAGAAAGTCGCCTTAATAGGAAAATAGAATATTTAACACGTGTACCTTATGTAATTAAATATATAACACAAAGTTATGAATTAGTAAAACATAGACCGCTTTATTAAAAAAAACAGCGATTCCGAATTTTTGTTTAAAACCAAGATTCAAATGTTAAAACTATTTTATAGATTCTATAGTAATTATAATATCCGAGCAGATATTTTTTATCTGTATCTTTTATCCACGTATGAATGTTGATCAGTATTTGGTCAAAAGCAAAACAGGTTATTCGTAGATGCGAGACGGGTGTCGCTCGATTAGTATTCGGCACGCCAGGCGCCATATTTCCTTTATAAAAAATATGCATAAGTTTTATTCGAACCATGTTTTGTTTGATACATTTTCTTGTTTTATACTAATGCTCACTTTTGTTTTCATTATCTTTACGATGATGAAGTTTCTGTTTGTAATGCTTCTTTAGTTTTGTAGAGCTTTAGACTGAAATGAACCGAGTGACAATATTTCGAGCTACTTAAAATTTACATATATTTATTATAGTAATACTTGTATATTTATTAAATTTTGTTCATAGGATTTAATAGTTTATTTTATTTATAGGTGACAACTGTATTTCTAATTATAAAAATGTGCCTTAGTTTATTAAATTGAATATTACATAGTAGGTACTTCTACGCAGGCGGTCTGGGCAAATAAGTTCTAAAAAATACAGGATACTTTTTAGTCTACAGTCTTTAGTCTACTACTTTAGCTTCCTTATATATATCGCGTGTTGGATTAAACTACAAATATTCTTAAATCAGTATTTATGTAATGTAACCTGATTACCAATACTGTTTGTTCTTATATTTGTAATCGATGATCGTTTTAAAAGATTTTTCCAAGAAGTCATATTTAAGATAATTTTGCTTTTAATTAGTTGACCAAAGATTTAGACGACCTTGATGTCTGTCTTGTTGTAGCAGCTATGCGTAGGTATTTAAGAGCATTATATAGCTTTATAAGAATAAATTTGAATTTATCAACTTATCTTTGTATAATGTCCACCGAGACGTGATTTGTGTTTCGTCGGCACGTAGAAAAAGCAAGATTGTTATATATAATTTCATACATTTAATGAAGGAGTTAGAATCGAGAGTAACAACAAGTGATATTTAATGGGCATTACTGTAAATGCAAACTGAAAGTACGAGTATATTACAGTTTAGTTAAATGCGTTTTAAAATTTTAGTCAAGAATCATAATGAACCATTTAAAACAATGCCGAATTTCATAGTTAATTTTCATTTAGTATTCTCGACGCGCACGTAGTTTGTAATCATCAGTTTCAGCGGTAGGGGCTTCAAGTTTAAGGAAGTTTGCAACCGTTAGGGTAAGCAAGGGCGTCCTTGAAGCGGGGCGCGGATCGATGAATGACGTAACGCGCCGCGTGACGTCACGGGCGCTCGCTGCAGAGGCCGAGGCCACCGCCACTGTCGGCCTGACGCTCCACTACACCCCCTTACTGCTACCACCCACGTATTTTTAGACACTGTGACGTAATTCCGCCGCGAAAAGCATTGGAATTGAACGAAATGAATGGCTATAAACGATTTATACGTTATCCTCATAGATAATGCAAAAACGATGTTAATTAATATATAAACATTCAAATATTAATATTAAATATATAGGTATCTAGAAATTATTAATAGTATTTAGTGCAGAAATATTATTCTTTTTTAATGTAATTTAAAAGTTTATAAGAAATTCTTACGTATTATATGGCTTAAGTTGTTTTTTGTAACAATTTTAGAAGTACCTACGTATCTTTTAAGACATTTTCGTTTGAAATCATTATAGTTGCTATTTAGTGAGAAAGTAATTAAGCCGCAAAATTTACACTTTTCATCTTTAAGAACAAATACTTCATAAAGACCATCTTTCTAAACAAGGAATAGAATAACTATATTAAGTAACGGTAAAGCAGCGTCACTTGTATCGTAATACATTTAGTACTAGTTATAGTTTCAACTAGTTACCGTACAATCTTAGTTTTAATATAATAGTTACTATAAGGATGGCGCGCGAGTAATAGTGACGTAAAGGGAGCGTAAGCTTACGCCTCGTGACGTCACTCAAGCTCGCGGGTGATAACCGGCCTGTTTACTGCCTCCCTGTCAATATATTTTACCCCACAAAACAACTATTTGCCTATTCGAGACATGGTCGTCATATATAAGATAAAAATATTACGTTAAAAGCTTTTACTTTTTGCTATTCAAATATTAATTTGCATTCTACGTCGAAATGTATTTGTGCGAGCATAAAATAAAAGTTTAATTTAACTGGTATCACCGCGAGTGGTTTTTTTATATTTATGGAACCACTTTTATCTTCTTTTATAGCTATCGAGTGGTATATTTTTGACGATATTATTAGATGTTCAAATATTGTTAAAAGTGAAAGTCAGCTCTTGTGGAAGCTTTGTGTAAAAATATTACTCATCCATCTTTGAAATCAAAGTGAAATAGTTCAGTTATGTTTATTCTAATGATTTTTTGACACCTTTTTGTATGCATATTTGTTATGCATGCCCTACATTATGATGATTTATAGGTCTCACATCATCTATTTATGTTGTGAATAACAGGCATCGCTAAATTTACCTATGTATTTACGATTTAGATACAATTATATACATGTACATACTACAATTACATAGAATAAATGTAGCGTCGAGTAATTATTGTAGAGTCCGAACTGAACGTATAGAGAAGGAGTATGTTACAATATGATGTTTTGCGATGATCGATAATTTGCAGAGGCACATCTCGGCAGGTGCAAGCAACGTCTGCCGGTTGCGACAACCGATTGGGCAAGTGGCAGGCAGTTTGGCTGAGGCCATCGGCTCACCGGAGACGATCGCGACACCATCCCATATTATACTAGCGTTACCTAACTCGCCCCGAGCAAAACAAAAACAAAATTAACTCTGCCACGCCAACGTCTTCGATCAATCTTTGTTTAAGCCTACATTAGGTATTAATTACACTTCGAATTATGTTTTTGTATATGCAGAGATGCATCGGGAACTTGTTTTTAGTCTTCGACATACTTAAACTACTTTCAAACCAAATCTCTTTTTACTATGTAGTTATAGTATAGTAGTAAAAACATGTAGTTAATGGTATTTGTTGTAAGGTACCTAAAAAGGTTTTTAATAGGTTATCAATGGCTTTATAGCGATCATATGGCGTTCGTCCATTTAGATTTAGAAAATACTTACCGGCTCTTTATTTATAAGAGGTAATAGTATCTATGATGAAGAATTATGAAGGAACATATACATACATATATTTTATGAATATCTCTATAGCTATCGAGAAGTAAGTAATTTTTCACAAGTGGTAAATGCAAATACACATATTCAGATGCTAATTAATTAAACGGAACTTTGTGTTGAAATGTTTTTCTCGAGGCTTGAATGATCGCAAGCCTATTTCGGAATGTTTGACAACAAAATTGCACTTTTGTTTAATAATATAGCACATTTATAAGTTTTATTTAAATAAATTTCATTTGCCGTATAATATAGTGGGTGTCTATATTTTTCATGTACTTTTCACTAAACTAATTGTCATGTAAACGGTACATTCAAAAGATTTAAACGTATCACTTTTATTTTTATTATTGCATCCTATTTATAAAACTTTTGCAGGACCTAATAATGATTAATTTTTAAAGCTCTACATTTGTTAATACCACTCAAATACTCATATTTAAAAAATAATTTATATATTCTAGTTTATTATTTTGTTAAAAACGGTTTTAATAAACACCCTTCAAAGCTTTTCGAGCTTTCAGTAACTTTAACTTAACATTAAAAATGTTAGGGAAATTTAAAATAAAAAGAAAATAAACAGACAAAACTTAAATTATATTGCGAACATAAATGTAAAATAGCAGACTTAAAAAAATAAAACAAATAAAAGGGGAGGGTACGTACGTGTGTTATGGAATTGTCTAAGGCCGCAGTGTTGGCTGGAGGGCGTCAGTAACGCACCTCGCATTCTAGCCGATGGCCATCGTCACGACAGTTCCACACAGAGTCTACAACACCCAAAGGTTCTACACAACGAAAGCGAAAATAAACACAGAAGTAGAGGAACGCGTATCGTCGTGCGGGCGCTGACCTGGCGCAGGCTTGGCGGGATCCAAGGAGGAGGCGCACGGCTCCAGGGTCAGGCTGAGGCACGCGCCAGACAGTCCCAGTTCGCTTAGCAGGATCCTCATGCGGCCGAGCACATTCCACTCACTGCACGCGCACTCACTCACAGTCAGTCAGTCTAAGCGATCGCGAAGGGGCGCGCGGAAGTACGCGCTGGCGGACGGGCGGTGCGATACTGAGGCCGCCGCCGCCGAGGCTGGTGGCTATATCGCGCCGTCTGACGTCACGGTTGCGACGTCACACATATGACGTCACTAACGGTACCTCCCACGGCCCGCCCGCCGCCGCCGCCTCGCCGCCGCCCGCCCGAGCCTGCGCTAACGGAATCGCTAGTACGGAGCGGAGCTTTCGTAAGTCCGCGCCGTCGTCGTCCGCGTGCATCCGTTCCGTATCAGCTTAAAAGCTTTCCTGGCTTAGTACGTAATTATATTTTAATTAATTTAAGAAAATATATCCTTGAATCTATGCACGACGCCGTGCGAAATGCAAAATGACTTGTACCTATGTAGAGTAGGCACTTAAGAAAGATTGATATTAATTAATAAGACTGGTAAAATTGTACCACGGTGTATTTTATAGCTTTAAAGTAATTTATGCGGTCTAGAAGAACTACGTATTGCGTAATTATTCGCTTGGAAAGACCTAAAATAGCAGCTCGCGATATGATTTTGCAGTCTACAGTTTTGTACATACATATGTATATGGTAGATCGAAATATCCAGACAGGGTAGAGTCAAGATCAAACAAGGCTCAATTTTTAGGATTATAAATACCATTGTACAATAGATACAATTATATTTGAAATAAGTCATTTAGACTTACTTATTGTATTTTAAATATGAAGTAAGAAGTCACACAAATTTGATTGTGAATATCGGTATAATATTTTCATTTGTCTTAAAAATTATATTAGGTATATAAAAATGTAAACAAATTTTGGCGAACATATTAAAGACTCTATTATCTAACTTAAATCTTTATATGTCATTTCTGATACTGTGCTTTACCTTTTAAGCTGACAGTAAATGTCAAAAGTTATTCTGACCTTATGATGGCTTGATATGAGATACCTAAGTTTTATTTATTTAAAGACAATACGTCGATAAACGACGAAAACAACGGTACCACCGTCACACCCATTCTGCCGTGAAACGTGAAACAAAAGTACAAAGTACAAGTGAACAAAAAGTGTTGTACATGACACTTTGTTGTTGTACGTTGTATACACATAACTACTTACTATCAAAATGACGCTTTGATTTTTGTATTGAATATTGGATGTTAATATCTATGTCCCTACTGCGTTGGCCACGTTATCTATTTGATGGTCATCACGAAAACTTTTAATATAATTAATTAGCTTTTACGATGCTCCAGAATAGGAAAACTCTATGTATAACTTTAAAGTAAGAGAAATCACCAAAAAGTCATTTATTTATCCAAGGATCGGAAAGCATTCTTAGCCTAATATATACAAAATAAAAATGAAACACCGGTTCTCAAAAGTTATAAAGGTTGCACCGATTCAACCTTCAGCCTTCCGAAGCCGAAGGTGAGCTTACTAAGATGATAATCTTCTATTGACCGCTGATGGCAGTCACATTTTCTGGGCTGAAATTAAATATGTCTAGCTAAAATAGCTTCACAGTATGAAACAAAATGAAATTATTTTGAAATGAAATTGTTTTATTTGTCACTAGGTATTTAAATACAATTAATGAAAGTTAAGTCAAGTCATGTATAATATATGGTATAAATAATAAGACGGTCTAGGTGTCATTGCCTGCGTAGTAGAAACAATCCGTTATCCATAGTTTTATCCATTAGATGGGGAAAGCCTTTGTGCGTGAGCGTTAGCTATTTCTTTTTATAAAAGACGGGACGGGGCATGCGAGACTTTTCTCCCTCCGCAAGGGCCTATTTACTCGTAATCTGCTAAGAGTGACTGAGTAATGTTATTGTAACGTGCAGAAGCTTGTGGTCATGCCGAGCAGCCGTCGTTCATGTAGTCGCGACCGCTTACGACTCTACCAACCATTTCTTCACCGTGTCCATTGCTAAGCCAGGCAATACCATAATATGGCTATATTTAAAAATCAATCAGCTATTAAAAATGGTCAGGGTACACAATGTTGCTTCCCTTGCGTTTTTATTAGTCTTTCATATACCGCCATATATTTCTTTGAACATCCTAAGGTTGACTGGTACATTACGTTTTTAGCATTAATCCCGCATTGTGTAAATAAATCTGCTTCCCTGTTCGACAGAAACTACATACTCGTAGATATTGCAGTGAATATATGTAGTTACAAAACTTTTTTCTCAACTATTTACACGTAAACACTAAAGTGATGAATAAAATAATAGCGAACTGCACTAGGTGAAAGTGCCAGTACTGATATCTTCCTTGCCTATATTTATTACAAGAGGTAAATAGACTAATTTTAAATGAGGAATTGGGTGTGCATGTGGCTCGGAGACAAATGCAGCGGTGACGGCGCGGCGCGGCGTGCGTCCCGCCGCATCCCGCTCTCATTCGGCGCTGCGGACCGTTTCCGCATTGATTGTATCCATCGTCACTCGCGGACATCTATAGCGTGGCTCGAGCTCACCCCGAGTGTATGCTTTGATGTGACTTTACTGTCTCACTTGTATTACACAACAGTGATGACCGCACGTAAAATAAAAATTAATAACTTTAAAGCTGCTAAGCTTAAATTTAACTACAGAACAATGTTTAACTTTGTTAAACATAACATATAAGAAAACCTTAGTACATCATTTCTGAACATAACTTTGTAGGAAAGGATGAACTAAGAGCCCATTATGCATAAGGAAAATCGACATTCTTCGTAGTGCTTTCATATTCTGCAAGAATATTCTGGCATCAGACAGTTCTTCTTATTCAAGACAGTTGTCCGTTCTGCTTAGAGCCAGAGCTTGTAGACGATCTTATAAATAATATAGATTTATCAACCATATCTATATGGATTGTCTTGATTAATCTATACATAATCAGGAAAAAATTGCCCATCAAAACCTAATTATTTTTGGTCAAACCTCAATAATTTTTTACTGTTCTTTATCTACAGATGCGGGCACTACTTCAAAGGAATGACACACATAGTTCCTACATAAAGAATATCGTCATCCATAGGATTAGTATTCTTCTATCCGGTAGAGTTCCCAACAAGCGGTTGACGGAACAAAATTAATCCAAAGGTTGCTGAAACTATAGTTTTGTTTATAAACCAGAACAAGTTTATAGCAAGTTGCTAATACTATTCACCTTAAAGCTCAAAAGTTGCAATCCCAAAATCTGACCCTGTCCTTGAATAATATGTGAAATTGTTTTGACTTGAATTATAACAGAACTCACATTACAACAGAATCTTACACATTTAAGACCATATGAGCCTACTTATGTATGTATTTGCATATTTTTGATATAGATTACAAAAAGTATAGCTGTATAAAGTAAAGCTTATAATACCAAAATAGGCTTACGTCATTTTAATAATGGGCGTGTTCATTTTATATTATCTAAAGCGTTAGAAACGCAAGGGTCTAGCCCTTTCGTACTAAAGTTGCCATTACGTCACCCGCTTTTCACGTGAAATTCCTTCATTGATCCCCTAGGCGTGACGCTGTGTTACGTCGTCATTGATAATGTTATTACCAACATGAAAAAAATAGGTTCTCAATTTGTCGGAATCTATTTATCGATTTTGATGAGTCTTTGTTCTTTAAAAGGGAGTTTTGTATATTCGGTCCCATTTTAATTGAATTGACATTGGACCTTCAATATCGGAGATGCAGCAGAGACATTTTAAATTACATGACAAATGTGCAGTAATTGAGATTAGGTTTCAGATTAACCTTTGAGTTCCTCAATTTGATTACGAGCATACTGATCGTGGTCTATGTACATATACATATGTACATCGCCGAAACGATAAATGGCGGAAATATTTTAACTGAACTGATGTGGGAGTTATAACGATTTCAGGTTAATGGACAAAGTCACTTTGGTCAACTACATATTAATATTGGTCTACAAGAGTATAAAATGGAACTCCTAAGCGATAAGTACCACGAATATAATTACTGAGTCAATGTAAGCGTAATAACAGTCCGAAGCTAGTAGATAGTACGTAAGCTCAAATTAATAAATAAAATTGTCTTTAAAATAGTAAGAAATCATTTGTATGCCTATGTATCTTCATTACAATCACTATCAGTATCATCATTATCAACATAACTACCAGCATCACCGCGGCCACCTTCACCATCGTCATTATTAACATTATCATTAACTCATTATTGTCCTCTTCTGGCCATGGGTATTTTTATATATTTCAGAAGAATTTAGGCCCTAGTCTACCGCGCTAGCCAAGTGTGGCTTGGTTTCTCATGCCTTTCCTGAACGTTATTGAGAATTCTGTAGTTGGCATGCAAGTTTTTTGTGATGTTTTCCATCACGGTAAAACAAGTAATATTAAATTTATAATACGTACTTTATCAAGCTATAGTTACCCCACTGCTGGGCACGGAATTCCGCTCAGATATGGAAAGAGGTTAGGTAGGTACACTTAGTCCATGCTGACTAAGACAATAATAATGGTTCACATAATTTCCAAAAATTAGAGCGCTAAAGTTTGATTTCGGACCTATCGCAGTATTCGCAACAGTATCACTTCTATGTTACAAATCACAAATACAGCAAAACATTTTTTACTTTATTGTCCGTTGTTATATTTTATGGAAAAGTTTTTTGTCTAGCCCCACAAAATTTCCGTTCAGGGGCACACTGAGACACCCATGTTCATCAATTCGTTAGGTTCTGTAATCTATGGCGTGAGAGCATTACGTAGATATTAGGGCTCGAAAAAGTCCTGGTTCCATTCCATATATGGGTCATTCTTAAAAAACTCCGACATTCATGTCCTTACAGTTTTTTTTCATATATGTGCGAAATTGAAGCAGTAAATATAATTTTATTATTAAGTAGGTATGCTATGGTGGCTACATAATACTAAATTTAGTTTCTAGTCAACTACATAACATACATTTTTTAAACTCAAATTTCTGAATTTCGCTAGAATGACCCATTTTGTATTGCGTTTATGGAATAATTTTAATCCTTTTGGGTTTTACTAATTAATATCTACTAAGTTGCCAAATTCTAACCGCCTTTAATAGTCAGTCAGCCAGTAACAGTTTTGTATGCTCATTATTATATATGTTCTGAATGATAATATAATTTAAATAGTTAATGACAAAAATGACTACCGAAGTGTGTCTGTATTCACAACATTGCATGTATTCGCGGCTGTTACGATTGGTCGCATGCCCTAGTACTATTTGCTGCTCTCGCTTCGGGCAAACGTCCAGTTATTCTAATTTTACTTATAATCGATGTCGTGGCAACGCAGCCGACTCACCGACAAAAGACTTGTTCATCCGTCAAAGGTGAAAATTGGCACATGACAACAAGAAGCCAGTTATGCAATTTCCAATAAAATGAGATTGCTGTTCGGTTACTTAAGCACTAATCGTACATAGGCAGATGGTGCCTAATAGAGTTGCGCCACGAGTTTGCCTAAATCTTTTATGATTGTTGAGGTACAATTACTTTCGGATTTCGTTTTTGTGATTCTATGTATATTTAAAAGCATATTTAGACTTATGTTAAGCTTTAAGTTTCTAAAAGTAATGATTATTCAATGTAAAATTGGTGACTGGGTCCTTTTAAAAATATTGAAAAAAATTAATATGTCAGATTTGGTAGATCTTAATCTTATTTCATTATTATAAGCGACTTGTAGTTTCATTTAAAAAACCGAGTATGGAAAAGGAAGCTTTAATGATAAACGATATGTAAATATATTTTTTTGGAAATTTTTAGTGATTTAATTTTAATTATCCTGAATAGTTAAAAGTAAAATAAATCACGCAAAATGCCATATTAGGCATTTATTCCATTTATGCGATGGTTATGTAACCTGAAATACATTATCATTTTAAAATGTTGCCAATTAAGATAAACATTAAGTGTAAAACGTTAGCTGTTTTATTACAGACTATAAACACACTTTTAAGCGTTTATTAATTTACATGTTAAATGTGTTGAACACAAATATTTAATGAAATGGCGCAACATTGTTATCTATATTTTAATTCAAGATTATACGGATTAGGAGGTACGGTAGCGCTTGGCTAAATGGTGCATTTGACATATATTGCAAAATAACTGCACCTATCACAGAAAAGTTTGTTATGTCAACAGATAGAACAACTCTTCATTAATTTGTTGTAATAATTTCCAGTGTTCATCTATATAGGTACTGCACTTAGAACGTCGGATCAAATAGATCTTCGTCGTCAAATTTTTCGTTGTAAATAAACAAAAAATAAAAAGAAACCCTTCAAATCATCTAAAATTTTCGGTTTTATTTCTTCATAAAATTTTGCTTATAAAAAAACAAAGTTTAA
>DWNH01001123.1:0-12113 GCA_018249895.1 Tiana niger
GTTCGATCCCCACCCAGAACAAATGTTTGTGTGATGAGCACAAATATTTGTTCTGTGTCTGGGTGTATTGTTATCTAAACCTATACATAAGCACGTATTTACAAAAAAAAATATTGATGTATGTTTATCAGTTGTCTGGTTACCATAGCACAGGCTCTGCCCACCATGTGTTAGTTGTCCCAAGATATTGATTTATTAAAATTCAAATTAGTCCTGAAGTTTAGTAGTAGAAGTAAGAATTTTCTTAGATACACTACTACACCTCAAGTCCACCACTAAGCCACTGAATATCTCATAATCTCAATCAAGGGCCCAACTGTTACAGTAGCATTCTTCTTGACCTTGATTTTGATATCAAATGTCAAAATTCCTAAACAGTAGTCAACAATACTATGCATAATAAGCAATAATAATTCATAATAAACTATAATAGGGGGGTCTGCTGTCTGGGGATGTCCCCATCTAAGGGTCGTCATCTCTATCCTGAAGCAATTTGTTTCAGAAGAAAGGTGGGGTTTTTAGGGCACTCTTCAGTATTAAGTTTTTATGTTGGCACAATATTGATTGGCAACATATGTATGCACAATCTGAGGTGGGACTGTTGACAGAACAGTGATTACAGTATAATTAACCTTTTCCAACCACCTTTGAGACAAACATCAAATCAGCAGTCTTAGGTGTATTAACCTACACTAAGTATTGCCTAAAACTGCTGATAACCTATGAATACTATACTACTATGGATGTATCAAAACCTGATATATTCTGAAATTAACCAATAAATTGTTTTGGTTAACTTAAGCATCCAAAGTCAGGGGACTACAAGATGACTGATAAACAAGAAAAACAATTATACATACAGTCATTACATACAAAATCAAACCAAAAACATCTATTATACAACCATTTTAATATTAACTACCACTTAGTGAAATACAAAAATGATAACTGCTTACTACAGATCATGCAAAAGCTGTAAAATGAATCATGTGCTTCTCGGTACAAATATAAAAGGAAAACGATGTAATGTAATTGCTAGTGCTGAGGGTTGCATTCCGATTGCTTTTCTACCTGTTGTCAAGGAACCTTTTTGCAATCCTTTCAGAATTCCTTCATCTAATTTTACTAGATTTATATCATGATAACATGCATGGCATAATACAAATGCAAATTATTACTACGAATTACAATTATTACAAAAACATTCAGTGTCGAAGTATGGCGACACTACATTGTATCAACACAATAATATTTTGGACCTTGGATGGCTACATACATGGTTTTGGTCCGTGCAAACTAATTATATCATAAGTTCTGTGCTTAATAAAAGTCTCGTATTAGTTACATGAAATCCTGTTCAGTCTGAATCGTATATTTCGATTCCAACAATCCAGAGCGCGTATCTTGTTGACAAAAGTACTCCTTATCGATTTTAAACTGTGCATACAGAATCACTGACCATTAATCACTTTTATAAAAAGATTTCTTAAAAACATAAGCAACAAACAAGATAAAGTCGGGGTATTTAGTTAAGATAGTAATTAATCAATAATTCTTCAATTTCCGTTCCGGCTTTTGCACATGTTTTGACATGTTTGGCATTGTTGCCAACGCCACAGCAACATCAACTGCGGTCGTAAATTATAATCTGTACAGTGAAACAGGATGCATAGGATTCCATGGAAATACGCAACCAACGGAAACCCGACTAAAATAAAAGCTGTGTATCAGCTCTTTTAGTCCTATTTATAGATCTTAAATGAAGGTGACAGAAATATAGAGAGTACCTTACAATTTTTGTTATTTCTACTCTACCGTAAGAATTTAGTTTGGTAGTAATAGTAAAGTGAGAAATGCTTTGGTGTTGGTTAAGAATATGCCACTAAAATAAAAATACATGTCTGTATTGATTTTTCCATATAGTAATTCGAGCAACTTAACATGATCACATAGCAAGTGATTGAAAACACTAAAGTTCTTTTAGATTCCCTAGAAACGAAAATACAAAATTTAAGTGGTTTATTAAACATGTATCGCAAATTTAATTTGATACCAAAAATTAAAGCATCTGATAAGGACGTTAATAAACAGGTTGTTATTATTGTATTCTGGAAAAAAATCTGAAATCTTTGCACTTAGCCTAATGCATAATACTATAAAAATTGGTAATATTAGTTTAGTGAATACTACTATAACTGGGCACCGTTGATTTTTATTAACTTTTTAGTTAACTTCGTTAATCGTTAGTCTAAATAAAATTAACTTTGTTAAACGTTAAAACGTCAGATGATTTAACGAAAGTTAATAGTTAATCGTCATAGAAAATGCATTTAATATGTCGTTATATAAGTGGTTCACTTATTAAAAATGTTATGGATGGATGAGAATGGAGGTTTAGGAAAGACAGCAAATCTAACAAAGATTTAGATTTTAATTACAAAACACAATAGACTAGTCGCATTCATCTGCGATTGCGTAAATAAATAAAAATAACACATTTAAAAGTTAATTCGTTACTTGAAATGTTCACTACGATAATTAACGATTAATGGTTTAACGATCATGTACCTAGCTTTGTGAATACATATATACAAATAATATGATATGTATGTAAGATGATCCTGTCAAATATAATAATAACGGGCAGGTTCAACACAAAGTAATACTCACTATCGCAGACCCCACAGGAGATAATATACAACATCCTGCGCAAGTCCACTTCGTCTTCGACGGCCCCTACATAGTGAAATCGCACTAGTCGAGGCATTAGCTCGAAGATACGTCGCAGAGGAAACAAACTGCCGCGCCATTGGTGGATGCTCAATGTGACTGCAATTTTATTTTATGTAATTTTTCTCATATCCATGGATGAAATAGAGGTAACTAAAGAAACTAAAAAGCACAAATGTTTACAATTATAACAAAAAAGTAATAAAACCATATGAAAAGTTAGTATTTCTTTTTACATGTGGCAATTATATAATGTGCGAGGAAGACAAAAAATAAAGGACGCCGAATGAATTTACCAATTAAAGGTAGGTCTTTTTCTAAAAATCGTTATCCTTCCTTAACTCCCCTATGATTTCCATTGAATAATTTAATCCTGTATAAACGTTTCATTTATAGCCTAGCAACACACAGCATAGTTACGTAATTTCTTGTAAAATGACAATGACAAATTTATATGATCTGTTGCATTGTTGACAGGAGAATCAGATCGTTCTTAGTTATGAAGATTTTATGATCATCTTGCATAAAAAACGGAGAATTCAAATATACAATATTACGATAATTTTCTCATATGTAATAAATATAATAAAATAAATACAAGTCAGTCAGTATCCACAAACAAGCAATAAATCTGGTTAGAATTTTGATCCGATTTGCCCCTGACAAGATCCGATCAGCAAGATTGTAAATAGAAGATTCAAGACTTTTGTTATAAATAATGATAATGGTTTAAATTAAGCGTAGATAATATTGCTTTCGGCCGGTATTGAATCGTAACTATGTAGAGATTTTGAATAACAATTATTGTATCTATGCATATATTTCGATATCTACATATATATTGCTTAAAATCTATGTTAATCTGAAACCGACGTACGTACACACACCATCAGATTATATACAGTTTTTTAACGTTCCGGTTTTATTTGATACACTTTGATATTTATATACGATTGGTTTTTGATGTATAGTTAGATTAGGGTTGTCTAGAATGTTACTAGTATAGAATAATTAACCCTCGACGCAAAAACAGTGGTGTTACAAGTATGTGTGTATCATACACAGTGTATGTCGTCTGTCTGTCAGTCTGTATGTGTGCTGTGGCACTGTAACTGTCAAAATGTCAATCTTAATAACCCGTTTTAAAGTCTACTATGAAAAATATTGTAAATATTCATAAAATAATGCATTTCTTGTAAACTTACCTACTTTTAAATACTATTTACACTGTAATATTTATTTAATTCCGTATTTTTCAACAAATTTCAACATATTTTTTTAATGCAGTAAAAAGGATGAAATCCAATTAAATTATCAGCCTGACCACGTATTCGTAAGTAGGTAACTACGTAAGTTTAACTGTAAGTGTGAACCTATTAAAATTGTTGACTCATTAAGTGTATGTAAATACCTTGAAATATTAATCAAAACATTATGTATGTAGGTACATACATACCTGTTATTGGTTCACTAAGTTTTATGCAATATTGATAAACAGCACAGCATTGTACCAAGAGTACTAGCGTATCGGCAGGCGAGGTGGCGCACGAGGCAGCTGAGGTCGGAGTGCTGGCGCTGCACGGGCTGCAGGTCCACGCCTAGCTGCAGGTGCAGCTCACGCAGCGGCATGCTAGCCGCCAGGAAACGCCGCCCCGTCTCGTACTCGTGGATACGGACTGACGCCAACATTAAACCAACTAAATTATGTCTGCATGTAACTGTCCAGGAGGAAATATTAAAAAAAGCAGAAGCCTTCATATCATACATTTAATTATGTTTTCCGATTGCATCCAAACGGAGCCGGGGCAACACTTTAGTGTTTCGAACTACTGCAGGACACGAGAGACCCACATTCTTGGTGAACCCAGCATCCATCTCTTTCAGGTCATCACTCCATTTGGTCGGAGAGCGACCTGTGCTATTTTACCTATTCGGTTATTTTACTAAATAGCAATTTTTAACACTTACTTTGGAAATATCTTACAGTGGTCTAGCGTTTATCGCCTAAAGCGCATTGGGGCCATGTACCAGACTGTTACGAGTAAAATGCCACTGGAGGTAGAGTTAAGAGTAGAGCACGTTGGTCCGTGCTACCCCGTGATTGTACCTAATATTTAAAGGAAAGTAGAAAGTGATACGTCGTACAGAAGACCATGAGCAGGTACAGGTCAGGGCAGGCGATGCTAACACGTCTCCAGGCGGTGTCGGGGATTTCGTACCCGCCGCAGCCCAGCGCCGCGTCCGCCCGCCCCGGGGTTTGGTCTTCGCGGCAGATCAACTGTACAGATAGGTTTTATGTCAGTTTACTATCGTTTGACGTAAGGTATCACCATCGCTATGTCTTATATACCTACAACAAAGTCCCCCTGTCGCGTCTAAAATAAAGTAAAAATGTATTTATTCAGTAAACATATAGCAAAATAACAAGTCGCAAGGGCCCCTGTACTGCGTTGGTGACCCGTTTCCCTGGGTGCCCCGCCCATCCACCAACGCACAAAAAAAATTAAGTAAAAACTTTACTAAATATGATACAAGAATTAAGAAAATTAATACAAGAATTAAGAATTAAGTAGTTTGTGTAGCTGTTGTGTGGTGTTGAAGCTACAAGTAGGCACGTAGCTACGTAACCTGCAGCCGAAAGTGCGGTCTCTTGAGCACTGGCAGCAGGGACAGCAGCGCGCCCCCGCCGCCGTCCGCCACGAAAGAGTACTCCAAGGCGAGCACCCTCAGGTTCCGCAGCTCGCCCAGGCTTCGCAGAAAACATTGTTTGGTGTCCGGCCGAGGGATGTACTGCCCGCTGCCTGCGACCAGTTCCGGAGTAGCCCATAAGCACATAAGCAATCGCTTAGGGCATCTCGTCTTGGGGCACCATGAAAACTATGCTTTGGATTGTTTAATTGCAACATGTACTTCATTTATATTCTAAGATAATCTACACTAATACTATTAAAATATTACAGAGTAATATAGGCTATATTTTAATTTGAAAAATTCACGTCTTTCGACAACGTAACAGGGATATATTCCTTTAAAGAAATTGTAGATGCATTGAAATTGAGCAAGGATTCACTGGAATGGTAAGCCAAAATTAAAGTGCTAAGCTGTAGGTACTGCTAGTTCTTCTTCAAATATATTTCATAGTTACTATGAAAATACTACCTATTTGGTATATTCCACATTTAGTTAAAAGACAACCAAAGTAATATTTTAATTTGTTCATTAAATACGCAATAAAACAAAATAATTAAAAATACACATTTAATCACGACTGTATCCAGGGTACGGTAGCTCTGAATGATACACCCGTACATACAATCAATCAATAAATTGAATCTGCAACAAATATCTTCTCTTCCGCCAGCATACTCTCTGGTAGAGCTACATCTTGGTGTGCATCTAGAAGAATAGCGGTAGCGGTAGAGTTCTCGACCTTTCTGTACTGAAAGTTGGGTAAATGTTTCCTAGCCTCGTCTACCGTCTCCCGCAGTCTGTCGGCGTCCACGGGCGGAGACCCTCGCGTCTCCTGCCGGCATTCGTCCACCAGATCCTTCATAACTCCCTCGCTCATTGGACTGATGGCTTGGTAGCCTTTCTCGTTGTGCCGTTTTAACTCGCAATCGATACGCAGGAGCTTCTCTTTATTACAGTTTGTGCGCCAAGGTCTTTTTGGATCGGCTTCAGAAGTTCTATTCTCTGTCGTTAAAGTTTTGGGTCTGAAAACAATTTATATTTTAAGAATGTAGCAAAATTATTGTCATTTTCAAATAAACAGAAAACGATATGAGCCTTACTATCACGTCACCGACGAAATAACACGTGTGGCCTGCGTCGCCTTCGATTAGGGCTGTTCGATCGTGTTGTCTTATTATTTTATATTAGTAACTACTGTCTTGTTTATTGTCTTCAGTCCCTGTCTCAAATTTTGTTGCATATATCGAAAAAAAATCCCTGAAGTTACAGCCTTAATATTACTTTTTAGTAATTTCCCATAACGTGAAAAGATTTTCCATCTAAAATACACATACACAACACATACAATAGGTACACATAAAAAATGTGTTCCAAGTTCGTGTAAAGAAATCGTAAGATATTCGTGCAGTCCCCGTGGTCCGTGAACACCTTTAAACCATATTCGTAGAGATTTAAACCGTTTTTCAAAATTAGATAAGAATGAATTCAACATTCGTTATTTTTTTTACGTACCTTTTGCTTTCAGACAACAATTCTTTTAATTTCCTTTCATTTTCCTCCAGAAGTTGCTTGTCAGGTACGTACGGGTTCTCGTACTCCTCAACGTCGTCCATTGACTCGGCTTCGACTTCTGATCCGAATTTCTGTTGAATCTCCTTATACAAGCCAAGACTTCGCTCAGTTATTTTCACATCCGGCACCTCCAGCCCTTGTAAAAGTTTCGCCAATTTACACTTTTCTTCGTCTGTAGCCATAATGTAGTTTTAATGTCAGTAGCTACAGCAACGGTTCCCATGGTGACGTTAGTGATTGTGATGCACTTACATACGGATGAAGCGCCAGCCGCACTGGCCGCACTGGCCGCACTGGCCGCACAGCCACTTCATATTTTACGATTGATATTTTTAAAGTGTTTAACTTTATGCGCTTTATTTCTAAATTCTTGCCGATCACGGTACTTTTTATTACCGTACCTCACTTATTAACCGTTTATAGTTTTTATGCACAGATAACATAGAATAGTTAACCTTCCAATATAAATTCAGCTTTTTTCAAATATCATTTAATAAGAGGTTCAAAAATGGAATGAATATTTTTACGAAAATTCACTTAAATGGGCAATAACTAAAATTTCTTAAAAGAGTTTAGATGTTAGGTACTAATAAAGTTTATTAATAAATGTAATTATAAGCAAACGAATTAACTATATTACCAACCAAGTTTTGTTACTTTAATATATTTTCAATAAGAGTTTCTAACAAGTATTGAGTAATAAACGTATATTATAGATACCTACTATACGGCGAAGTACTATAAGTGCTCTATGATTTTTTATTAGATACGGTTTTTGTCTGCTGCGTAAATATTTACCAGTAATGTAACTATAGTTGATTAGTATGGGATTCTCGTTGGGGAGCACAAAGCGCCACAGGAACAGGTACTTGAGCGTTGCCGCGTTGAAGCAAGCCAGCTGCTGTAGCAACCGCACGCCCTCCAGTCGGCGGCAGCACAGGTTCTCCAGCGACACTAGTTGCAGGCGATCCTGAAAGCTGAAATGAGAACAAAAACACAAGTTGGCTCTGTTCTAAATTCTGGAGAAATTTTTTATTAAAGAAGTAGTAAGTAAGCATCATCCAGCTCTTTGCAATTAAGAAAATCCATACATTTACGTTTACTAATAGCGTTAGGCTTTACTAATGGACCATTATCAAATATAATATAATCTTATTCTAATTGTTTGTGAAGAAAAGCAGTAGCAAACGGGCACGCAAGCGTAATGGTCTTGGTAGTGAATGGGTCCTGCAACCCAGACATTCATATTGACCGTCACATTTTACCGCAGTCCTACCCGCGGCCGTACTCGTACAAAGCGTTGCTACACCTGAGGACCAACATTATCACCTTAAGTTTTAAGTGTCCCAAGGCCACACCTTTCTACCGAAATACAATTAATTCCTTGACAGTAGAAAAGAAATAGTAGTAGTGATGCTACCCTGGCCGGCAGAGACCAGAGACCAGAGACTACCGTTCACCATGTGCTCTAAATTAGCAACTAAATTAGTAACAATTATAACTAGGATGACCGGCACTGGGTGCTGGACTAGGTTGACTGCCAAAAGAATGGTGTTAATGTAATATAAATATTTATTTTTTATAAACAAATCTGTGTAACGCTCAGTACATTACAGCCATGTAACTCAGGGTGTGAAAAAAAAATACGATTTTACAACCTCAAAATGTTCTCCAGGATTTTGAAGAAGGTCTTGCGCTTGAAGTAGTCGAGGCGTTCTATATTAATGATCTGATCAGATATTATAAGACGGTCCATTTGCGCCTGATCTGCTTCCATTTTCTGTCGAACAAATATGCATGATTGATTGGTAACATTGGGTAACTTTGCCAATACAAAACTTTTCCGGGCATTAACATATGTACATACATACCTACAAAACAGAATACATTAATTCGGGATTTTCAGTTAGTTTTTTGAACTCTTAAAGCATCATCCGCCATTCTTAAATGCGCAGCTCAACAACTTAACATGATTTATTATTATTATTTATTATTATTACTCTTAAAAATGTACAAATAAAGCCTAACAAAAGAAGCGTTGCAAATACCCAATCGGTTTGTCCGCCCGCTGACATAGATGGTGCAAGTATATACTAGTAGTAGTACAGACAGTAGTGTCTGTGCAACCATACATTTTGCTACTAGCAACTTGACAAGTCGCAGGCTCTGCCGACTGGGGAAGCACCACCGCAAAGCCATTTCAACCAGTTTTTTGTTTCTGAAGAAATTCGTGACAGCCAGAGGACACTTCTATGGATAAACGCTTCTATGGACGATCTCAGTTAGGACGACAGTACTTGAGATTGTTATCTATGGATTATAGACACCATTCAACAGTTCGGCTACATGCTTGAATGCTACCAAAAAACTGGCTGCCTCATGGTAAGTGCTACTAATACCTCGTTTAACATTTTTCAGACCTCGGGTACGCTTCAGAAGGAAGATCTCAAGGAACTATTCTCTTCACTACGCACGCAGATACTTTAGAAGAAGGAGCATACAAATGGAGTCGTAAAAGACACACAATTCAGGCCCACGATATATCTTAATACCTTTAACGTATGCTCAAACGAGGTATGAAACTCCTTAAGGTAGCGTGCGGGCTGTAGTTTCAGGGCGGTGTTGGCGCGCCACAGATGGTCTCCCAGGCGAGTGGGTAACCGCAGCTGCGGGTACTGGCAGGGGAACAGCACCCGTTCGCAGTGCAGCTCGCCCACGAAGTATCGCTGCACGTCGTGGATCGACCAGAAACGAGGATCAGTGCTTCTGCAAATAGGAACAGCCTTGCTGCATACGCTTTTCTTTTATACTCACATTAGGATTTCCTGTATCACAGGGAGCGTGGACACGACATAACACTACGATAAAGACAAACACACAGATTGGGCACCCAAACCTAAGAGCTCCATTGGGAGTTGAACCAAGTATCCTCTACATGCTAGAGCGGCATAGTAGCACAGTCGTGTGTCTATTTATTAACAGACTTCAAAATAGGAAGAGTTTCTTTCCTTTTTATTAAAAAAGGAGCAAATAGACCTTAATGTTAAACGGTTATCTGAACATTGAATACCCACATCTAAGCTTAGCGCCAAACTCTTATGATTAGGTTAAAGTGTGTTAATTGTGTAATGAACATACAATTAAAAAATTTAAAATTATTGCGATAAATATTACGTTGTACATAAAGTGGATGGATGGAATAGAGCCCAGGTGTTAAGTTTTACAAAAACCTGTGTTAGGGAAAATTTGAAGAGCTTATTAGCAGTAATATTGGTTGGTTAAGGTATTGGTTAAGGTTATTGGTTGGTTTGGTTTAAGTAGAGAGCATACGATAGTGAATTGTACTAGTTGCATGTGTGTTCTACCTGAGGACGTCATCATCGGGCAGCAAGCCGTCTGAACTCTCAACGCAATGAAGCCAGATGTAGGGCCGCGTGGTCCAGTCGGCCAGCGCCAAAAGCCCGGGCGAGGGCTGGTACTGCCGCGAGTACAGCAGCCACTTCACCGCCTCCAGGTGACCCTCGATTTTGACACATTTGCATGATTCTGTGGTAATTACCGATAATGAGACGTCAATGTCAGAGTTTTGTTGATTTAAATGGCTTTGAGATTCCAAACAAACTTTAATATTTTTTTTTATTTGGGCATCAAAAGTTATTTTGTTAAGCGAAAAAACGTGCATGCAGGCCACCTGGTGATCTGTAAATCATACACGCATATATCATACATACTCACGACAAGTTTCTTTTAATAAAAAAACTACGGCATGCGACCGGTATGGGTAAGCATGGTATACCATATCTATCTTTATATTTGTAAACGCGTACATAAGTTAGTACCCATTTAATATTATTTTGTTGTTGATACGCACTCTCAGTGTCAAACCTTTGAAACAATATGTAATGTTAGCTTCATTTTACTAATTCATAAAAGTTGGCTTGTATACGCTGGTGAACTTTGTTGACTCATTCAGATAATGCTTCTGGTCTCGGAGGACCGCGCTGGTCCCTGGTTCCTTTGTATAGCAACCTTGTTAACATAATAAATTTTATAAACTGCTAACCTTTCATGAATAATATAAAATAATACAAAAATATGATTTAAAAATTACATCAAAATGACATAATAATGTTTACGATTAAACACTGTCATAAGTCATTATTGTCAATTATATTTAGATTACTAGATGATTTCATAAAACAGCCGATAGTTGCAACACTAGCCGCTGTGGGATACCTATGTACTTGTATTAATTGTACCTACAACTGAAAATTTTTTATGTAATTTAGCTCGAACAACTTCTCCACCAATCCTGTAACGCCCAATAACCGCGAGTCCAGATAAGCTCCGGGTGGCATAAACCTTTGTGAATAAGAAACTTTATTTACCTCTGGTGCAAAGCAGAGAAAATAATTAAATTTGCCTGACAAGTCCATGGGTTCTGTATAGAAAATGTGGTAAGTTAGTAACTAGTTGTAGGTATGTATGTCTGCTTGCTACTTCCAAGGTCTGACTCGTACACTTGTACTCGTACTCGGGTTTGTGCAATCCTAGGGGAATATAAAAGAAAGTTCAGACTTTTCCTAAGTGATTTCGTTTCCAAACATTAATTTGCCTACTAAATTAATTATATTCGCTATACCTACATATAATTGACCGAAGTGTCCTCGAGTAGTTAACTCCACCATACACTACAGGCACCGTGTCGTGTTTCATCCTTTTTCGGATTCATCCATAGGAGAATGTACTTCATATTTGAATATTTTTCATCGTTATTATTTTTTCTCTGGTTTATTTCGTCATGGCCGTGCGCGTGGGTTTAATTTGGAGCGATACGTGACTGAAGTCAAAACCATAGCGGGTATAAGTGTTCATGGAAAGAAATACTAGGAACAGTTACAGGAGTATCGTAAAGCAAATTGTATTGTGGTTGTAACTGCGAGTGGGTGTAATACGAGACTTCTCGATTTGTTGTTGAAGGGTGGCGCGTGGTGCGTGCGATGTATTGACAAACAGTTTTAGAATTTCAGTTAGGATTATTTACAACCATCAACATGGGGGAAAACAAAGTTGCTCGTAATTCCACTAGTGGTAACATTGTAAACTGGGATTATGTTACG